>JAODAL010062834.1:0-19551 GCA_025379985.1 Phyllomedusa bahiana | reverse complement strand
GTGATTTCATGTTTTGGTGTGGTTAGAGGTATGACTTGATGTGATGTCATGTTTTGGTGTGGTTAGAGGTATGACTTGATGTGATGTCATGTTTTGGTGTGGTTAGAGGTATGACTTGATGTGATGTCATGTTTTGGTGTGGTTAGAGGTATGACTTGATGTGATGTCATGTTTTGGTGTGGTTAGAGGTATGACTTGATGTGATGTCATGTTTTGGTGTGGTTAGAAGCATCGTCTGATGTGATGTCATGTTTTGGTGTGGTTAGAGGCATTGTCTGATGTGATGTCATGTTTTGGTGTGGTTAGAGGCATGACTTGATGTGATTTCATGTTTTGGTGTGGTTAGAGGCATTGTCTGATGTGATGTCATGTTTTGGTGTGGTTAGAGGCATGACCTGATGTGATGTCATATTTTGGTGTGGTTAGAGGTATGACTTGATGTGATTTCATGTTTTGGTGTGGTTAGAGGTATGACTTGATGTGATTTCATGTTTTGGTGTGGTTAGAGGCATCGTTTGAGGTGTCCCTCTGCATTTCCTAAATGTTCAGAGGTAGGCGTTTTGTGTGTTTAGTTAGCATCCTTTTATGCAGGAAAGGGGTATGCCAAACCTTGACATTTATGGCACAACCACAGGATATGTATAATACATGTTAGGTACTGTTATACACAAAAGACGGCTAACCAACCCTTATCCCAGCTTAAAAACTGACTACTGGCTGCAGTATGCAGGCAGGCACACACTAATCAGAGAGGTGACTGAGAGTTCTGGAACAGACAAGCTTGCTGAGCTCTGCTGTTTCTGTAACTCATACAGATGAGAATTACAGAAAGCCAAGTTACAGAAACAGCAGAACTACTCTTTTTTGCCTTTACTTTTTAAGAGATCATTTTGAAGCTACAGAAATGTACGGTAATCACTGCCATTTGTTCATTTATATAGTTAAAGGAAATTAATAGTGATAATAGGCATATATCAGATTCTGTAGACAAATTATTGATTTTGGTTTTCTTTACGGTGTATAATTAATATTAGGCACCAGATGTAAAAAATTATGTGGTACATAAATTCCTTTGTTGTAAAATGTTTTATCATTTATATTATTTTTGTGTAAATTTACCATCTGTTTGAACCATGATCTCTATAACCTGCCGAATATCAACTAATATGATTTTCGACAAATGATTTTACAGCACAATATTGCCCCCTAGTGTACAAAATATGTTGCTGGATCTCATCTCAAGCAAATCACATCACAAATCATATGTATCAACATACAAAGTAGCTAAAGGGGAGATTTGTGATAAAAAATATGTTGTATATACATTGTCAATAGTAATAGATCAGTTGTCTTTTTTTGTGCAGGTGAGAAAAATACAACCTCTGCCAAAAATTATGGAATCATTACACTTATAGGATGGTCATCCAGGTTCATTGCTTCACAACAAAATCAGAAATTCACAGGTATGACACAGAACAATGTTGAATAGCTGTACATTCATGAAACATACTTCATGCAAATGAAAGTAAATTATTTTAATGAATGGTCCAGGTCAAGATGAAAAAATGGATTCAATTTGATGTTGAAGAAAAAAATCTGAAATAATAAGAAAAATCCTATATGTTGCTCCTCCTCACATTTTTCATGACCCCCAAATTCTTTGAGACTTGGACTTTACTAATGATAAAAAGTTTTACCAACTTAACAACTGTTGACAAATCCGCTTTGCAGGATGGAGCCTTGTCAAGGACCAAGTTTTTAATCTCTATTATAACTTTTTAATGTGCTGAGATCTTGACAGTTTATTGTCCACGTTATTGAGCAGATTTGTCTTTCATGAAAACAACCTTTAACACTCTTTACTCTGTGGCAAAATGCATTGTCCATCTGGTTTGTCATCACCAAACCTACAGTATTTTCTATATAAAGAATCCGAAAAGTGTCCAGAATGTCTATGTACATCTGTAAATTGACTGTTTAGGCCAGTGGGCTCAAACTGCGGCCCTCCAGCTGTTGGGAAACTACAACTCCCATCATGAATTTATATAATCTATAAAAGTGGGCATGATGGGCGTTGTAGTTTCCCAAGAGCTGGAGGGCCGCAGTTTGAGACCACTGGTTTAGGCAAACCTTACCATCTCCCTTGGTCCTTTATCCAACATGCTACCCCATTTCATAAATGAGTGAGAAAATGGGATTGTTGTCTGTAGGCAGTCTTCTTTATGTTTGGATTAGAATGGCACCAGACAAAAGTGCCAGAATCTTCTCTTTGGCCCATACAAATCAGCGATTCATCAGTGAAAATCACTTTCATCCAAGCCTCCACACTCCATGATTTCTTCTCCTTAGCCAATTATAACCTTGTTTTTTTTTCTGTTTAGTTGTTAGTGTTGGTTTTTATGTGGCTTTTCTATAGGTACATTTAATTTTATTTCTATTGTTCTGTCAGAAACATTGTCACCTGTTCCCATCTATTTGTTTTGCTGTGATTTTTTTGTATTTTCAAGACAGTGTGACCATGAGTATAACCATGGCAGTAGCTTGCATAGAAGCTACTATAGGGCCTAGAGTTGTAAGTTGAGGGCCCACTCAGTTGTAAGAACATTGAACTATTTTGTAGATAATTTGCAACATTTCTTTCAAAGGGACTTTATGACAGAAACATAAAACATAAAAAACGCTAACAGTCTAAGAAAAAATATAAAAATGGGGTGGATCCAAGACCCCATAAGGGACGTGAGGGACTCCTGAGAAACTTCAGAGGGGACCATGGAGCAGGAATGAGTGTCCAGCAGGCAGACAACAAGGACGGATGTCCAGCAGTCAGGATATGGAGACAGAAGTCCAGCAGGCAGAAACAAACATTGCCAGAGAATCAACATGCACAAGAAAAACTCAGGCCCTGAGTTCAACAACAGGCAAGGCTAAATAGTTCCTCCAGTGAGAATGATGGACTGCAGCTGTGATTGCTGAAGTCAAGTGTTTAACTGTTGCCCTGCTGGAAGGCACAAAAACCACTTGACTAGCTACAGCACCGTAGCTTCCAGGGTCAAACGGCATGTTGTGGTAACGAATGCAGCGGGATGCCTGGCAGATCATGACATAATGGGGATTCTCTGCTCCCTGTCACTACTATGTAGGCTTTCTGATATGTATCACTAGAGTTATAGCTTAAATTACTGCTACCTATACTGCTGCTTGAGCTTTATTAGGTGTTGGGGCCCTGTCTAATTTTGCTATAGGGCCCTATGATTGCCAGTTACACCCATGACTGTGACTTCTTTCTTGCTCTACCCATTTTTTTTTTCTTTTATGAAATTTTCAGTTTCTTTCTACTTTCAAATTTTACACTCAACAACTGTCTTATTGTGGCTATATTTTGTATTGTGGCTATATTTCATAATGTGGTTATATTTTATATTTGCCAAGTGCAACAGCTTGGTAAGGTCTGTAAGTGCTTCCTTTTGATAATTTGTATTTTTAGACTTATGACTTATGGCTGAGTCCATCACGCCCATCACGTGATATGTGCAGCCAATCATAGGCCACAACATCATGTGCCTGTGACTGCTCTGCCCTGTTATTGGCTGCACATGAACTATGGACATTCATTTTGCAGCCGAGATGTACAGGACGGCCCCAGGGACGGAACAGGAGCACCACAGAGGTGAGTAGGCTTCTTTTTTTCTATTTTTAATCATACCCATGCAGAACAATGAGCTTTTGTAAGTCCCAGATAACCCCTTTAATTAAAATAATTGACTTCCATTTGATTGAGATACTATTAATAAAGTCAGAATCTTAAGCTAATAAACAATTGTCATATCTGTGATTTTGTATTTGCTATGAAGCTAAAAGCTTTGTGATCTTCCCCTATGTGTGCTTATTCCCTAATTTTTGCCATAGGTTTGTAATAGGTATGTAATTAATAACATGAATATCCTCTATTAATATATATTTCCAAAATAATATTTTACAATTTTCATAGTTTTACACAAAACTCACTGACTCATTCGTGTTGCATTTACAAGCAGTTGAGGTGGTTTCTGTTTTATGAATGGACCCACAAGGAAAACTATAAGCAATGCAGTAACCTCAGGCATGCTGAGTGTGTCCAGTGACCCCACCAGAGGCTCTGCTGGTGGTCCCCAACCTGAAGTGAGCTTTTTGTCAAGACCAACACAAGTAAAGGAATGCATAAAAGAAATATTTACTTAATTCTAAAACCTGCATTATAGAATGTATATACAATTGTATAGAGCATATAGAGCGTATGTTTTCAATGTATGGAAGAGTTGTTCTATAAATTGTGGCTACTCGTTTACTTATTTATATGTTCTATAAAAGAGTGATAAAATGGTAGAAATAATGTCGTCATCTATACAGTTATAGTAAAAAGGGCACTCCATTCCATTCTGTTTTTATCAGAACTTAAATAAAAATTGTGCGCCTGTCATGATCATGCCCGACAGACCCCCAGCTTCGAGTTCTGGTCGCCGGCCACGGCCGTTGCGACAAAGACCATTGTTTTTTAACATAATACTTTGTAGTCTTAGTTACCAGTGTGAACTGAGTCTTTCCTTCCCTGTGTGTTAATTGATTACTGGCCAACACCCGTGGCCATGAATCCTCCAGCACCCTTTTAGTTAAACTGTGTTCCTCTTTGATTGACAGTTTTGTTTCCCTATCGAGTTTTGTGTTCTTTCCACCTATCACCTCTGCTCTGTGTTCACCGGTTCCCTATTTAAGGATTCTCTTACCTGTCCCCTGTGCCTGTTATATTGGGTCTTTCCTATATCTTTTGCTTGCTTTTCTCTTATTGGATTTTCTGGTTACCTGACTCTGCTTGGCTTTGGACTATTCTTCTCCTCCTGATTTTGTACCGCATTGCCTGACAGTTACCAACTTGGCCCGTCTTAGGTTTTTCTCTTCAGTCTCTCGATTTGGTACTGCGCTTGCCTGCTTGCTGCCAACCTTGCTTGCCTGACGTTCCCTTATTGTGTTTTGTATTTGTTTGTCTGTGTCTTGTGTTTCCACGTATTCAGTATAGTGTTCAGTCTTCTGGTTGGGGCCGACCTTTTAAAGAGTCGGGTACCCCCAAAAGGCAGGGACAGTGGTTGGGACCAGCATCAGGGCCTCACTCTGTCTGTGTCTTCTCGTGTGTCCCTGACCGATCACTTACATTATAACAGGCCCATATTCCCGTCAACTCCCCCGGCGGTTCAACATGAGCACCGACTTGTCAGTCACTGACCGCCTGGACGAGTTGACGACCCAATTTCAGGGCATTGTGGGGCTTATGAATCAAATTTCGCAGCGTCTGGACGACCCCGGTACCCGGACCTGCCATCCCATCTGTGTCCCTACCTGCCCCTGCTTTTGTGGATCCAAGCACCCGTCAGAAATCTAAGATGCTGCTACCGGATCGCTTTGATGGTAATCCTGACAGATTCTGAACCTTTCGAGAATCCTGTCATCTATTTTTTCGCTTCAATTATTTTTCCAATGAGGCTGAAAAAGTAGCAATTGTTGTGTCTCTCCTCCAGGGCCCACCTCAGGATTGGACATTAGCTATACCCCCCCCGAAAAAAATTTGGGGAAGAAAAAAAAAAAAAAAAAAAAGAAAAAAAATTTTGGCCGGGGCCCAAACGGCCGGGGAAAAAAAAGAAGGAACAAAAAAAAAAACCCAGGGAAAAAAAATTTTCCCCAAACAAAACGGCCAAGGGGAAAAACAAAACCCCAACACACAACCCAAAAAAAACACAAAAAAAAAGCAAAACCCAAAAAAAAACAAAAAACCCGGCACAAAAAAAAAAAACCCACACCCCCCAAAAAAACAAAAAAAAAACCCAAACAAAAAAACCCCCAAAACCCAAAAAAGTTTGGGGAAAAAAACCCCCAAACCCGCAACCCCCGAAAATTCCCCAACCCCGCGGGCCCAGCCTCAAACACCCCGGCCCCAACGCCCCCGCCCAGGCAAAAACCTTTACCGGGCCAAACAAACACAAAACGGGGGGCCCCCCAAAAAGAGCCACCACCAACAAAAAACCCCACCTTTTTTCCCCCGGGGCCACTAACCTTCCACTTAAAACCCAAAACCCCCCTCCCCCCCCCCCCTTCCCCCCCCCTCCCCCCCCCCCCCAAACCCCCTTCCCCCCCTTTTAAAACCCCCCCCCCCCCCCTTCCCCCCTTTCCCTCTTCCCTCCCCCCTCCCCCCCCCCTCCTCCCCCTTCCCACCCCCCCCCCCCCTTTCCCCTTCCCCCCCACCCCCCCCAAACCCCCCCCCCCCCTTTTCCCCTCCCCCCCCCTTCCCCCCCCCTCCCCCCCCTCCCCCTTTTACCCCCCCCCCTATTTTTTTTCCCCCCACCCTCCCCCCCCCTTCCCCTTTTTTCCCCCCCCTTCCCCCCCCCCCCCCCCCCTTTTTTCCTTTTTTTTAAACCCCTTTTTCCCACCCCCCCCCCCTTCCCCTCCCCCCCCCCCCCCCCCCCCCCCCCCCCCCCCCACCCCCTTTTTTTTTTTCTCCCCCCCCCCCCCCCCTCCTTTCCCTTTCCCACCCCCCTTCCCCCCCCCTGTTCCCCTCTCGCCCCACCCCCCCCCCTTCTTTACCTTCTCTCCCCCCCCCCCCTTTTTTTTTCCCCCCCCCCCCCCTTCCCCCCCCCCCCCCCCCTTTCCCCCCCTTTTTTCCCCTTTCCTCCCCCCCAAAATTAAAAAACCCCCCCCTTCCCCCTTTCCCCCCCCCCCTTCCCCCCCCCCCCCTTCCCCCCCCCCCCTTTAAAAAATTTTTAATTCCCTTCCCCCCCTTTCCCCCCCTCCTTTTTTTTTCCCCCCCCCCCCTCCCCCCCCCTTAAAAAATAGACCATTTAAATTTTTTCAAAAAAGTTTTTACGAAGTTTATTAACCGATTAGGTGTTTCACAAAAATTAAAGCAAAGTGGAGGTAAAATTTAAAGGGTCACTTTTTTGCAGATTTTTTTTTTTAAATCCATATTCAGGGGAACACGGTAATTTTCCCGGGAAAAAAAAACCCCAAACATCGTTTCCCCCCAATTCTGTAATTTTAGAGAAAATTTTTATGTCCCCCTAGTGCGCTATTTGGGCCCAAAACCACAAGCCTCAGAATAGGAAGGCATCTACTGGACTTTGGGGTCTCTTTTTCTTAAAAAATTTCTTTAGGTACCATTTCGGGTTTTGGCGGACACCTGAGGTGCAAAAAACTTAATAAACACTCCTAAAAAAAACCCCATATTGGAAGCTAAATCCCTTAAAAAAATTATCTGGGGTAAGTGGATATCGCCCCCCGCAGTTGTTTCAAAATTTTTTTTTTTAGCGTTAGGCTGTAAAAATAAAAAAAAATTCCAAAATTGCAATTTTAGCTAAAAATGTTTGTTTTTTAAAAGGAAACCCTGGAGAAAACATCACCCAAACTTTTTTAAAAACCAAATTTTTTAAATTTCAGAAATCCCTTATTTGTGAGTGTAAACTGCTGTTTGGGCGCATGGCAGGGGGTACAAGGGAGGGAGTGCTATTTGGCGCACAGATAATGGTGGGGCCATGTCGCATTTGCAAAGCCCCCAAAGTACTAGAACAGATGACACTTCCAGAAACCCTTTTCTTTTTGGGAAATTTAACCCCCCCTCTTGGATTCATCTAGGGGGGTTTTGAAAATTTTTGGGCGAAACAGGTTTTTCAAAGTTTTGTTTTTAACTTTGGGGCCCATAAAAAATGGGGGGGGGGGGGAAGGGGTGCAGTTTCTGCTTTTGTTTTTTGGGCTTCTTTTTACAGCATTCCCCAAATTCGGTTTAAAATTTTACAATGATAAAAAATTTTTTATAGTTTTTTTATGTTTTAGTACTGTTACACTTTGAGAAATGCTTTTGATAAAAAAAATTGCATTTTTTTATTGTCATAGTTTTGATAGTCATAACTTTTTTACTTTTGTGTATATGGAGCGGACTGAGGGCTTTTCATTGCAGGATGAGTTGAAGTTTTCATTGGTACCATTTTGGGGTCCATATGTTGCTTTAACCACTTTTTATAAAGGTTTTTTTGTGGGGGTGCTTTAAAACAAAATAATTAATCTGGTAGTTTTTTTTATTTTTTCCCAGGGGTACCATCCCGGTATAAATTACTGCTAGCTTTACTCTTTGGGGTTGTTTCGTTTCCCTTTGTTTACCCAAATTTTGTTTTACACTTTTACGGGAAAAAAAAACAGTTTCATTCAAAAAGGAAAACATGTTTTTGCATCTGTCTTTCCCTTAGCTGATGCAATCGTGATATATCGCGGCACCTAAAGGGTTCATCCCCCCAGGGCCCGGAGCTCACTCCCCAAGGTTGATGCAACAGACCCCAGCTGTGCTACACCCGGGTTCCCATGTTGCGATTGTGTGGGTCCCCGCTTGAGCCCACATGATGTCCAGAAAATACTCATATGTCCATTTGTCATAAGTCACTTCCCGCTAGGACGTATGGGTACGTCCAATGTCAGAAAGGGGTTATATAGACACACAAAATCCCTCATTGGCCACATTATTAAGGAAATGGATCCAACACTAGTCTGATGTAGTCTAATGAGTGCATTGAAGTCCAAGAAGGAAACCTATAGAAAAAACATAAACATTACTAAAAACATGACTTTTTACTAACCCCAACCCCCTTTGGAAAGACCTTGTGGGCCCTTCCCCGGGGTTCAGGAAACAGAGGTCAGGCCTCTCAATATGATTCTGGAGAGCACAGGCCATATCCAAAACACAATCACCAGGAGATTGGTCCTCTGTTTCCCCCTTATTAAAATTGTGCCTGAAAAACTTTTCCCCTGTACCCTCTTTCTCCCTTTCACTTAGCAGCTAGTCAGTCCTCCCACCTTACCCTCTTAAAGGGATTGGGAAAACAGCTAAAAACCCTTTTATCCATTAGTGAGCTCAAGAGGGGCCCAGAAAAAAAAGATTTAAATTAAAGGGAGAAATAGGAATTCTTTGTAATAAGCAGGGCCATTCCTAGGCTAAATTGCACTGGGAGGAGGGGGAGTAAAGATATTTCTCTCCCTCCTTCCATTAGCATGTTGCACCTTGCTGCAATATATTGTCTCACCCATGCCTGAATATACAAAAAGCTATAACACAAAGTGCTATGTATAAAACTAAAATTTTAATAGAAAACAATTACTAAATAACACAAAACCCCCAAAAGAAAAAACCCTAAGGCTAATTTCCCCAAAATTCTAAAAAGAAAAAAATCCCGCCATATCTAACCACATTACCCCTTTCAGCGAGGGAAATCCCGCTACATGTCATCACCACATAGTGACTGACTACTACCTCCACAACATGACCACTTATCACTTCATCATAGAGTAAGGCCACCAAAATATCACCCCCAACTTTGTGACTGAAAAATAACCAAAAATTTTTAATGTTTTTTAAACCCAATTGCAAAAACCCAATATTACCGCCATACAGTGTCCATAGAACTGTAGATATCAGTTGTAGATAGGAGATCTACACACATATAAGAGATAACAGTAAAGTTACATCCAGGGACCCATAGGAGACATCTTCTCTTTCCCTTGTTTTCTCCATCTGGTCCAGACTGACATGACGATTTCTCCCGGACATGACTCTTCATGGTAGAATTTACAACACAAATAACTTAGATGCATTACTTTTCCAGCACTTCCCTACCAATTCCTACCCCTGTAGAACCTCGCCATCTATAGTGACCCAAATGGCAGTAATGGCCCCTTTGTGTCTCTAATAGTAAAAGTGCCCTCAGATGGCTATGGGGCTCCCATTTATGCACCAAGTTTTAGTCTTGTTTTGTGTCCCCATATAGGAGGTAGTCAAATCCCCCATTACGTATGTGGGTTTACCCCCCCAAAACTAGGTCGCAAATGGGTTAAAACCCCGTTTTATGTAGTTAGTAAGGTTAATTTTTTGGGTTACCCAAATTTAGGTAGGTTCTATTTCCCCCTATTAAGAAAGGTAGGTATATAAGCTCTCTGTTGGTTGGTGGGTAGGTATAGTGCCCTTGTAAGTAGGTAGGAAAATAGACCCCAGCTTGGTAGGTAGGTATAGATGCCCCCTCAAGTAGGTATATATATAAGCCCCTAGTAGGTAGGCATATGTTTCATGTAGATAGATATAGAGGGCCCTTGCAGGTAGATATATGCTCCCAGTAGGTTTTATTAGGAAAACCTGTAGGTATTTTATTTTTCCCCCCTGTAGGTAGGTATATGCCCCTTTTAAGTACATGTAGCCCCCCTGTAGGTAGATATAGTCCCTTGTAGGTAGATATAGCCCCCTTGTAGGTAGGTAGAAATAGCCCCAATGTACAGGGCCACCATCAGAAATTACAGGGCCCCATACAGCTGAAGCATTTACCCCCCCCCCCAAAATCCCCCCTCTGAAAAACCCCTCCCCCACCAAACCCCTACCCCCCCCAAACCCCTAAACAGTCCCCCAATCAAAAAAAAAAAGTGAAATTGTGCCACTCTTTTTGGGATTTAGTTTTTATTGGTTTTTTAAGTTTATAAATATTGTGCGGGTAAAGTATGTTTACAAGGGGCCCGGGCAAATAGAAACCCGCCCAAATATTGAAATAACAACAATATACTAAGCCCAAAATAATGCTACCAAATTTCATTTATTTAAAATCTACTTTTTACTTTTAAATGAATATACAATATTCATTACTTTAAAGGACTGATTTAGCCAAACAGTAAAACATATAGGGGTAGTTAAAGGTGTCAAAGGTGTTCCAAACAGTGCAGTTCCTTTTTACTGCCTCACATGAGGGTCTTGCTGAGGATGCAGGGGCCCCCTTTTTCTTCTCCCCCTTGTCCAGACCACAATGATGATTTTCCCGGCCACTACCCCGCCCCTGAACAATTTAAAAACACAAAAAAACCGGGGAACTCATCTGAGGGGGGCCCCCAAAGGGGGCAGGAGTATGAGGGAAAAGGGGGCCCGGGAGGGGTTTTGGAAAAAGGGAAACCCAGTGGAGCCCCCCCACAGAAGGGAGGAGAGGGAATTTAAATGGGGCCCCACATAGCTGGGGTAAGAACTTTAGTGAGGCCCCACACAGCTGGGGCCCGGAGGGGGGAAACTGGGGCCTTCAGTGGGGCCCCACACATCTGGGGCCCGGGGGGGCGCTGGGGCCTTCAGAGGGCCCCCGCGCAGCGATGGTGGGGGAGATTCAGAGGGGCCCAGGGTGGCACTGTGGCGGGGGGGGATTCAGTGGGGCCCCACACATCTCAGCGGCCCGAATCACAGCGTGTGAGGGGGGGGCCCCGGTCCAAAATTCCCCCAGAAACCCTCCCTTAACATAGCTGAAACAGCATTTTCACTTACTTCAAGATCCCCTAAACAGCCTGTGATCGGAGTCAGCCCCTCCTTTCTTGCCTTTCCAGCAGGAAAGTGTCACAAATGGGAATCACTGAAAAAACCCCCGTTAATTTGGCCCGAGGAGAAAGGGGTGGGCCCCACTTTTTGAAAAAAGAATTGCCCAAAGGGGACCTTGGGAAATAAGTGAAATGCTGCAGCTATGTTATTTACTGAGCGCTCCTGTGAATTGGAGTGCGGCACCCGCCCCTCATGCTCTGAGCCTCACAGGCCCCTGCGGATGGTCAGCAGCGCCACCCGGGCCGTGTCCAGGCTGACAAGTTCGTGAAACAAGAGGACCTGCTTGCATCAGGCCCCTTATTTCACCGGGCCCCGTACGGAAGTACCCCCTGTACTGCCTTTACGGCGGCCCTGCCCGTGTAGTTAGGAAAAGGCCCTTGTATTTAGATATAGTCTCTCTGAAGGCCAATATAACCCCCCTGTAAATTGATATAGTCCCTTTGTAGGTAGATATAGCTTCCTGAAGGTAAGTATACCCCCCTGTAAATAGGTAAAGCCCCCCATCAGGTATAAAACCCCCTTTGGAGTTTAAAAACACCCCTGTGGGGAGATATAGCCCCCCTATGGTTCCCCCTTCCCCGAGAAAACCGCTTCGGGACCCCTGTTCCAGCATTCCCCCGGAGACTCAGCATCGCCGTTGGCAGGATGATACTGCTGCATCACACCCCCTGCGCTGCTATGTATATACAGCGCTCATTGAGTGCTGAGTTTACATTGATAGGGAAAGCAGGGACGATAATGAATCAGTTAAAACCAAAAAAAAAACTGTGCCAAACTACCAGGAGATGAAGATGGGAAACCAGGGTGGACATTTCAGCAAGACAATGATCCCAAACACACAGCCAAGGAAGCTCTCAATTGTTTCAGAGAAAGAGGATAAAGCTGATGGAATGGTCCAGCCAATCACCTGACCTGAAACCCAAAAGGGAAAACTATGGGAAAGGGAAAAAAAAACTTTGCGAAATTTTAAAAAGTGTTTGTGAGCAGAAGAATGGGCCAAAAAACCCCCTAGTTTCTCCCCTACAAAAGGTGGCCCTTTAAGCCCTCATCCCCCAAACAAGGCTTTTAATCCAAGCATTAAATAACCCTTTGGTAAATGTGTCCAATACTATTTTCTGTCCAAATTTTTATTAATTTTCACAAATTTTTGGGCGTCTTTGGGGTTTTATTTTTTCTGCCTGTGTGGTTGGATATTTTGGGTTTCCAACCCTTTGGTGAGAATTTTTTATCTCCCCAACCCCTTTAAAATAAACTTAAAAAATTTAATTTAATAATTTTTTTCATCAAAGTATGTGGGAAATTGCGGGCCTCCATTTGATTGTGCACTCCCTCTAAAACATCTTTAGGGTTTTTTTTAATTAAAATTAGAGAAACTGGAAACCAACTTGCCTGGGAAAAGTGTGAAAGCCTGTGCACTGTAGGTTCCCATTTCAAATTCCCCTTTTCCCTTGATGAATGCACATTTCAATTCATACAAAAAAATATGAGCTACAGACCTCCAATTTATACTGTATGAATTATAGATATAGCAGTAATGCCATTTAATATAATTCATATATTCAATGTTCACGTGAATCTTAGTGTTTGAAGGCCTAAATTTACCAAGGACCCCCATCAACCCTTATTGGGTTTATCTAAGGGCTGTATATAACTGTAAGAATAATATAAATGTAACTACTCTTTAACAATAATCTGAGACACCACATCCCTGGATTGCACACAAATATTGAGGTACAGGGTGTCGACAGACAGGAGTCACATAAAATATGTATTATGTTCCATATGGAAGTGTTCCAATAGGCTATGGTGTTGTGCCTTTTTTCTGGGTTTTTAATAAGTTTTAAATTGTTTACCATACAAAATTAAAAATTATTGGTTTTCTAAAAGGCCAGATTTTCCTTTAAAGGTTGTATTACGCCCGCAACCCTTTCCACCTCTTTAACACCAAGCTCTCTATGTTGGATGGTGACTAGGTTTACCCTTGGGGGACCAAATACCAAAATTCCCATTTTGGGCAACTAATTATTGCTGGGGCCCCGTACTGGTTGCGTCCTCTGGGGAAAGTGAAGAGATGTTTCCTTCTGCATCCAGACTTTGTCAATCCATGCTAGCTGTGTTTAAGCTTTGTGGCCCATATAGAATGGGCATGGCAAAACCCATTAGGGGCCTTTTTGGTTTACATGTGAGAAGAAAAAAATGTATTTGAGTGCCCATAAATGGGAAAACATTGGGTCATATGTAGAGGCTTTTTTAACAAGAAAAAAAGCTTTAAAAGTCCATGGGGGGTTTTAAAAAAAAATAAAAGAAGAAACTTTTCCCCATTAAAAATTTTGTTCCCCGGGGGAAAATTTTTGTCCCGACAGACTAACAAGCTTTTTTCTAGTTTTTTGGGAAAATTTTAATAGCAAAGGTAAACTTTTGGGCCAAGAAAAAACGATGCTTAACGGCCCTACACTATGGGGGGCATGTATGAATCTGCCCTGTCGGGGGCCCCTTTCGCCGGTTTTTTGGCGAAATCTATGAAAGATTTATGTCGGCACTAGGGGGTTATACATTCCATGTAAAAATCGCTGCGCCTCGCCGTGTTTTTAGGGCGTGCGGCGGTGGCCATGATTTGCCGCCCCAGGGAGTGCACTAAAACATGCGGGGAAAAGTCTGCCGGCCTCGCCCGTGTGTGGGGTGCAGTGCGGGAATTTTAAAGGGGAGAAGGGGGCTGTCCAAAAACTGTTCCCCATGCGAGACAGGGTGGAAAAAAGCGAGAAATTCTTCACATGTCGGTGCCCGGAAATATGAATTTACAAAAAGCTTTATAAAAAAAAAAAATTAATTCAATAAAAAATTCCCGGGGTTTTTTCTTTATTTTCGTTTTGCCCAAAGGATTTAATAGTATTGGTGTAACGAAAAAAAGAAATAAACAGGGGTTTTATTGATTTAATTATTTTTTTTTTTTTACCCCCAAAATTTTTTATTCCCTTTTTTATACACATCGGGGCAACTTCTGTATTTTAAACATTTGATTTGGCCATGTTCCCGTTTTATTTTAATTGTTAGAAAAACCCCCCCAAACCCGGCCTTTGGGTCTTTTCCCATTTGGGCCAAAAAACCCCTTTTTAACTTCCCCCCCAAAAATCCTTAAATTTTTTTTTCCCAAAAAACCCCTTAGAAAGGGAATTCTAAGTGGACGGGGCCCCCTGCTTCAACCAAACAAACTCTTTTTTTGCCTTTTTTCTTTTTTTTTGAAATGTCCCCCCTTTGAATAAAGATTGGTCAAAATTTCTCCCTGGTTAGAATGGGGGCCCTGTTTACTTTCCCATTTGATTGGTCAATTTTCCCCCATAGGTTAGAATGGGGCCCCTGTCGGTCCTATTGATTGGGGGTTTATGCCACCAATTTAGAAAGCTTAAACCCCAATTTGAATTTAAGGGAATTTTCCCCGGGAAGCTCTCTTTTTACCAAATTCCTTTTGTTTGCGCCGGGCCCACGACAAAACGCCCTTGTTAGCGATTTAACAGATTTTTTTGGAGAAAGGGTTTTAGGCTTTATTGATAATGATTTACACTTAATAAAAATGATTTTTTTAATAAACTCCCTGCTGCACGGCGCTGAGAGCCGAGTTTTCATTTTCCCCCCCGATCTCTCCATAGGAAATACAAGGGGGAAGTAGCTCTGGCTTGATTTTGGTGGGGATGCCAAGCCACCGCTAGCTCAGCCAATCAGCTCTTTTCTGTATTTTTTCCCGTTTTTTTGAACTTTTTCCCCCCCCCCTTTGATTTTGATTTGGGCAAAAAATTTCCAATGGATTTTAATGGGTCTTTTTTCGCTCCTATTCTGTTTTGGGAATTCTCCCCCATAGCTTATAAAAGGGTCTTTGTGCTCCCATTCTGATTTTGGTCAAAACTCCCTTCCCTAGCTTTTTTTAAAGGGTCTTGGCTCTATTCTGATTGGCCTTTGGGTTTTTGCCCACCCAAGGGGAATTGTTACAGAATTTGAATTTTTTTTTTTTTTTCCCGGGAATTCCTTTCCCAATTCCTGATGTTAAGCGGCCCGGGCTCGGGAAAAAACGCGTTTTGGGGTTTAAAGAAAATAAAAGGAAAAACTTTTTTTTAGAATATTTTAAAAAATAAAAAATGATTTTTTTATTCATACTCCTTTCCGCACGGCGTGAGAGCCGAGGGGTTTTCATTTTGCCCCCAATTTCCATAGATACAAAGGGGAAATTTTGCTCGGCTCTGATTTTGGGTGGGTTTGGGCCCAAACCCCCCCTAACCAACCCTTTTTCACTTTTTTAATTGAAATTCCCGCCCCTTTGATTTTGATGGGGAAAAATTTATGGGTAAATGGGTTTCCCCGTCGCTTCCCAATTTTTGGAGATACCAACCCCCCCTAGTTACCATTCAGCTCCTTTTTAGCATTTTTACGTATTTTGAACTTTTCCCGCCCTTTTATTCTGGGTTTGGGCAATAGCTTTTTAGGTTTTAAAAGGTTTTCCCGTGTCCAAATTTTGATTGGGGCCCCGGGTTTTTGAAGAAACAATGAGGGAAAGCTTTTGAATTTGGGAAATTTCTGTATTTCCCCCGGGAATTTCAAATTTTTCCAAATTTTTTTGGGAAAAATTTTCGCCATTTAGATTTTTTTAAAGTGTTTTTTTTTAAAATTTTTTTTTTGGGGTTGAGGTTTGATTTTTTTTTGTAATGTTTTCCCCTTTTAAAAGGCTTTTTTTTTTGGGAATATACCCTTTTTGCTGCGGGGAGCTGAGCCCCGAGATTTTGATACGTCTTTATTTTTTCCTCTATGTTCCGTTCCGTTCACTTCGCCCCCGCCGGAGCATTTAGACCGAATCCCCAGGTTGTTTGTGGAGCTTGCGACGCCCCCTTTTGCGCCGCGCAGGGGGGGCCCGCGATGAACCCCGGATTTTTCGGGGCCGCGCCGGCTCCCCCCCGAACGCCACAGCCCCCCCCTCCCGGCCCCACCTTCTTGGGGGCAAGCGAAATGGCGAACGCTGCGCCCCAAAACTCGCTCCCTGCGTCGACAGGGGGTTTTGGGGCCCGGGGGGCGCGGGTTACCCCAAAAAACAGCGAAAAAGCCCTTTCCCTGCATGTTTTCCCCCTTGTTTTGTGTACTGTAAAAACTTAGTTTAAGGCTAAATTAAATGTGTAAAAATTTCTTGATTTCACCTGCAGCTGCTAGCATTGGTTATGGATGAAATTTTTAAAAATATTATTCACATGCTGCAGACTTTCTTCACTTGGAAATATGTGCTGCAAATTTTCAAATCTGACATGACGGTTCTGTGGTACATTTGTCTTGGATTTTCAGTACAGATTTCACCACTGGCAATAAATAAACAAAAAAAATCTACCATGTAACACACACTGACTTTCTTGAAAATTCACCACAGATTGACAGCAAGAAAATGTCCATAACATGAGGATCTACTGTTAGCATTATGACTTTGGAAAGACACATGATGGTCCCATAACCACCAAACTACAAAGTCAAAATATGACCACAAACATTATTCGTTATCACATGACAACAAGATTCATTCTGAGTAACCAAATCCCTACACGTATGTTTTTTTCACACACAGCCACAAAAAAAACCCAAGCCCCGTGAGGACCCCAGAAATCAAATAAGGTAATTTCATAAGTAAATCGCAAATTTTGTCTTTTCAATTTGAGGTTGAAACGGCACTAAATGTGACCGTATGGGTAAAAACCCAAATTTAATTTTTTAAAAAAATTTTTTTTTTAACCCAAATCTTTAAACTTTCTATCGGGGGAAAGATTTCCCTATTGACTTTTAAAATCAGTCTATGAATGAAGTTTTTTGGGTTTTATATGAGGCGATTAATATTTAATTTAAAAAAACAGTGGTCACTTAACAACGGGAGGTTTTGTGGAAGGGTTTAATTCCAACCTTTAAATCAAAAAGCAAAGAATAAATCCACAGCACTCAAGATATTGTTTATTTTTTAGGGAAATTTTTTAATATAAAGTATTTTAAAGGTTTTTTCAAAAAGTTACAAAGTTTTTCCCCATACAAATTTCAAAGAGAAATTTATTTAATTTGTGTAGAATATAACAATATGGCTCAAGGAAAGTGCCCTTTTTGGAACGTTTCGACTGACCCCCTTCAGTCTTTTTCAGCCAGATCCCCTTGGTAGAAAAATTAAACAAAAGATAAGGGTGACTGTATGGGAGAAAAAGGGGTGTTTTGGAAAAATACAGGGGGGACCCCCGGGCAAAAAAAGCTGGTGGGCTGGGACGCTCGGTGGGGGGGCGGTGTTAACGTTTTTACTGGCCGTTCAGGCCTCCCCACTCGAGCGTCCCAGCGCTGATAAGCATATATCTTGAGTGCTGTGGATTTATTCTTTGCTTACTAATAGTTAATAGCAGCCTGCACAAAATAGATGTGTGAGGATGTTTTATTGGAGTGGACTACGAGCCAACTTCCTTTCATCTCTTTTAAGTCGTGATTTAAAAGGAATGTCGTGCATTCCAAGATTACATGAAAATCTGTCCTTGTAGTATAGATTAGGCTTCATTATTTTAAAAAGTTTACAAAAACACAATACCAAATATTCAGAAATCAATAAAAGTTTACAGTATAGCTTTTGTTGAAAAGTAAATTTTTCTGTATACCACCAGTTGTACTGATACATTCTGACTTCTGTTCACAGAGAGCAAACCTCATTTGTGAAATTTCCATATGTTTACAGTAAATTGTCACCTTTTAAATATATTGTTATTTAACCATTTTATCTAGGGTAAATGCGCTAGTTAAAGAAAGTCAATAGTAGTCTGATAGCCTCTTCTTTCATTAATTATGTGAATTCACAATACACAAGGATATACAAAGAAGCTGTTTTTCAGTTAAACCAAACTTAGTTCACAGTGACATTTTGCTTCAGGTTTTGTGGGATTTACCATTAGGGGGCAGTATTTTCATTGTTTCTATGCAAAGTATTATGGGCGACATGTATGAACTTGCATAGAGGAAATAGCTTAAAAGCAGTGTAGAATATGCCAGTATGTAGGAACCTGTACTTCTGCAGTTCATACATAGAGGCACATTGTAGGTGTAATACTGCTGCGAATTCTTTCTGTGCAGCATAGTTAAAAAGTATGAAAGAATTCACAGAAATCAAGACAGAACCGGCCACAGTAAAAGGTGTTAATTATAAAAATGTAATTAATAGTTTACCTAAAATATTAAATTAATGTAAAATTATATAAAATGAATGTCTAATTAAATCATATAAAATGTATTGACATTTAAATAATATAAAATTAATAATAAATTATATATTATAAAATTGGTAATAACAGCATCTACCATAAATTTCATTATTATAGTATTATCAGGGAGTACAACAACCTTGGGACAGGCAGACCACCTTTAACTTGGTCTGGCTGTTCTGACAGTTATGCGCCTATTTTTGGCTTCACACATTCATAAATGTGTCTAATCCTACAAATGTGGTACAAAGCCCCCAGAATGCCCTCACATCTTTGGCGCACTACAGAGTGTTGCAGATTGCACCAAAGTTTGGTCTATGACTGGGAAAAAAGACGGACCACTCGCTTTTGCCGCATTTTACACCAGAGATAGAGAAACGGCCCATTCGTACATGTCGCCCTACATGTCTTAATCTGTCTGATTTGTCAAAAGCTCAGTTTCATACAGATTTCCTCTTCCTCGTTACCAAAACAGAGCATCTAACGGGTCATTATGGTTTCAGCCCACCAAACAGAACAGCATGCTGTAGCTTTTGTTTTAGAAAATAAAAGAAGAAAACTGGATCACTGTGTTTGTACAAACCAATATCTATATGAGGAATGTGGGATATTTTGAATTCCTTATTTATGAATGAAATCCTTTGATGGACCGTTAACCTTATGTGCAGCGGGTAGGGGATCTTATTAAATATGTGTCAAATAAAGAGAAATGTGTAAAGCCTCTGTAATGGGTAGCATTGTTAATCTTCCTGGTTTGTTGTAGAAAGAAATACTTTCTACTGCTGCACCCCCTTACATCACCTCCCTCATCTCTGTCTACCATCCTACCCGTGCTCTCCGCTCTGCTGATGATATCAGATTACATTCCTCAATCATTCGAACCTCCAATGCCCGTCTCAAAGATTTCCCCGGCAG
>JAODAL010062833.1:0-19551 GCA_025379985.1 Phyllomedusa bahiana | reverse complement strand
GCGCCAGGGGCCCCCGCCTGCCCTAAGTCCCCGCACTGCGCCTCACACACTGGCGAGCACGGCGGACTTTACACGGCATGTATTAGCGCACCTTGGTGCCGACATGCATGAGGTGCAAATTTCTCCAGAAAACTGGCGAAAACGTGCGCTCCGACTCAGCGAGATTCATACATGTCGCCCTATAAGTTTATTTTTGTGATAATGGAAATGCACTCAGTGTTGGACTGGAGGTCCACAAGTGGAATTATTCTTAGGGCCCACCAGTGGAGTTGATTCTTGGGGCTCACCATTGGAGTTGATTCTTGGGGCCGACGAGTGGAGTTGATTCTAGAGGCCCCCTAGTGTAGTTGATTCTTAAGGCCACCAATTAAGTTGATTATTGGGGCCACCAGTGAATATGATTCTTGAGTCCCACCAGTGTGGTTGATTCTTCAACACTGACTTGCTGTAACATCAGAAGCCCAGCTAGCTGCAGCTCTGCTTGTTCAGATTGGCTGCTATGTATAAGCACAAGCCCATCACATTGTTGCCATGAAAAGATATCATTTTCATTAAGAAAGTGTACAATGGTTATAGCGACAAGTAACCATTGAGCCTCAATACTGTAGATTCATGAGATCTGCTTTTAAAAATGGTTAAAAAGTTATCTCTCAGTACTTTCCTTGAGAATGAAACATATCTAAGCGACACATATATGCTCTACTACTGTTTGTTCTTTAGTAACTTGGAGATGATCTCATTTAATAAATTGATGTTATAGATCAATGGTCTCTATTCTGTGAGTCTCTACCAACTTGGAAACTCAAACTCTCAGCATGCCAAAGGCTGCTATTGAATACTGGGAGTTGTAGTTTCCTAGCATCTGGAGAGCCCCAGGTTGGAGATCTCTGTTCTGGAGTCTCTTATGGGCAGAGGCATAACTTAAAGAGATCCAATAAAAAAATAAATGACATAGCATTGGGGCTGAGGTGGGCGAAAAAGGAAAAATACCTGATACCTAGCTGTCCTGCTTCACTGCCGATCCAGAGCTCCCCGGTGATCCGCTTCTCTTCACTTCCGGATTCTTATCCTGACACAGCAGAAAAGCTTCATTCACTTACAGTAGAGTCTGAGCCCCTCCAGGGTATTAAGACAAGACCGTGGAAGTCAAAATGAGCAGATCATCAGGAAGCTCCAGAGAAGCAGCAGCTGGGGACAATTAGGTAAGCATCAGTTTTTTTTTCTATTTTTGCCCACTCTGGTCCTGTCACGGGTGCCCCTGCAACCCTCACCCTGGGTCTCAGGCACGTCCGTGTCCCGCTGGCGAGCAGCGGCGCAACCCGCACCTTGCTACGCTGCCCGGTGTCTGCCTTACTTACCCAGCCGCGCTCCAGCTGATGTCTCTGTCTCCCGGCGCACGCGTCCCCGCTCCCTTGGGCGCGTGTGCGCTGGCAGTGTTAAATTTTAAGGACCAGCGCCCCGTTAATTTCCTATTACCGGACACTGCCCCTATTTAAGCCTGCCCCTTCCTGATCCCCTTGCCGGATCTTTAGTGCCTTATTTCCTACTGAGAAAGCGTTCCTTGTATCTCGTCTGATATATCGTGTACCGTACCATTTGCCTCCATCCCTCGACCACGAACCATTGCCGCCTGTCCAGACCTTGACCTTACCGCCTGTCCCCGTTTGCCTTACGACTTTGTACCTCGCTACACCACCGCAAGCAAGTCACATCAGGGGTAGCGACCTGGTAGATTCCCGCCGCAGCAAGTCCATCCCGCTTTGCGGCGGGCTCTGGTGAATACCGGGACCTACTTAGATTCCGCTCCCTGGTGTGGCTCATACCATCGCTTGCGGTGGTCCAAAGAATCCACTACTGCTGACCGTTACAATGCCATGTAATTTTTTTTAAAATGGGCAACCCCTTCAAGCTCTAGGGCCCCTACCGGCCATATACCATTTAAAATACTGATGTCTTCTTATGTGGCAGAGGGACTTTTGGGCCTTCTCAAGATGCAGGAACCGGAAGTGACTTTTACCTTTGCACCCCCTATAGCTACTCCTCACGAAGATGAAGAGGAGGACCAGGTGGTCAACTTGCCACATTTGACCCCTTTCCTCTGTGAACACTTTTAGGCTGAAAGTTGTCCCACTCCAGTCCCTCGTAGCTCGGACTCCTCAGAGTCCTGTTTTCGTGCAGTCACCTGTGGGTCTGGCTTCTTCTTGCCTCCTGGTTGGCCAGTTAAGTCACCAGCTCAGTTCATTTAAAGGGAATATGTCCTGGGGAGAGGTTCACGTTATATCCTTAAGGGGTCATGAAATGAATAACATTTGCAAACGATCATATCATGCACTGACAGCTATAAAATGGAAAGCGCTAAAATAAATGACTTCACCCCCAATCTGTCCCAGTAAAAACATAGAAGTCAGAAAGAGCGATGAGCGGACGGAGGCTCGTAACGTGGATTATGTGTATTTAATACATCAGTCTGTTTTTGCAAGTGATAGCACAGTGTGAAATTCTTATTTCCTCCCAGCCCGGGGGATGAGTGATGTGCGTTTTTTATGGCAGCGTGTAGAGCCCCATAGGACAAGTGCACGGCCGCCCGATACCAGAGGAAGCCTAGTGAACCGCTCCGCTCCATTCTGTATTAAGTGATACCTAATGCATCTGCTTCTGACTGATGCCTGCTGCGTTCATGTATATGTAGGAAATGTCTTGATAAAGCAAGTATGTGCTCTGAGGTGGTAAATGGCAGGAGATCTGCACCAGCTGCAGCTTCTTACATTCTTACTGAGTGCTCTTACAATAAACCCCATATTTTTTTAACTTAAAGGGCCAGCGCACCTGAACTATTAGAATATAAATGTTGGAAAAAAATTGTTTTGTCTGCAAAATTAAAACTGAGTGCATTGAAGGTTTAGATAATAAAACACAAGAATTTTCTTTATTTCATAAGGAAGTTTTTATTGAAACAGACATGTCATGAGAGGTGATAAATTCAAATAGGCTCGTGGGAAAAAAGTTAGAACTCCAGCGCCACCTATTGGATGTAGCGTTTCTCAACTCTCATCCGGCTAAGATTTGCAATGTGAATGGGATTCATGCCAACCAGACATTCACCTGCAGACAGCTGTTTCAGGGGGAGGGGGTTGCCCCTCATCAGTGCTGAGCAGAATTCTGGTAAGCTAGGTGAGAGGGTCTAGGCATAGCTCAAAAGGGGAAATGATCCTTATTAGGGAGAGACACCATGTAGGTGTGCGGAGCCTTAGGGGGCGACATGTATGAATGGGGCTGCACCATAAGTCTGGCGTCTTTTCAGCCCGAAGACTGGCCCTGTTCGCTATATTCGTAATCAGGCGCACTCCAATATCAGGCTCATTATAGCGCGCCCATGGCACTTTGAAATGTGCCTGAGATGGTGGGGAGGGGGGGGGTGCGTGCTGGAGGTGTCGCAATACAACCGTACAAAGCTGCACATTGATAGCTTCAGTACAGCAAATCTGGACGCATTACTACTGGAACAGGTAGAGCGCTTTAAAAGTGGTTTACCTGAGCCTGAAGTTTCGTTTCTGCACTAGAATGTGCCTGATTTATGACCCGCAGTAGAGCAGGTTCATACATTCTACACTATCATTGTGTGCAATAAAATTGGCGTCTGGGCGCCAAAAGTCATATATGTCGCCCTTAGAGTGTGTTCAGATGGTGTATTTGTGAGGCGTAATTCAGGGCATCCGAAGTAAACCCCGCAAGTACTGTAAAATCTTAGCACTCATCAAGTGCTATGATTTTACTGCATATTCTCCAGCAAGTACTGTGCGCCTGTTGGAGCGCTGTTGGAAGTACGTGCTGGCCAGTGCTTACTTTTAACAGCCCTTATATAGCGGTGAGCACAGGTATGTGCTGCCATATGCCAGGCCTTACACATCATTAGTCACTCCACTGAAATATATTCGAAACCAACCAGAGCTCATAGCAACCAATCAGAGCTCAGTTTTCATTTTTCCAGAGCAGTATAAGAAATGAAAGCTGAGCTCTGATTGGTTGCTATGAACTTGATTGGTTGCTATAGGCTCTTATTGGTTGTGATGAGCTCTGATTGGTTGTTATGAGCTCTGAGTGGTTGCTATGAGCCCTGATTAGTTGCTATGGGCTCTGATTGGTTGCTATGAGCCCTGATTAGTTGCTATGGGCTCTGATTAGTTGCTATGGGCTATGATTTGTAGCTATGAGCTCTGATTGGTTGCTTTGAGCTCTGATTGGTTGCTATGAGCTCTGATTGATTGCTATGAGCTCTTATTGGTTGTTATGAGCTCTGGTGTTATGAGCTCTGATTGGTTGCTATGGACTCTGATTGGTTGCTATGGACTCTGATTGGTTGCTATGTGCCCTGATTGGTTGCTATGGGCTCTGATTGGTTGCTATGTGCCCTGATAGGTTGCTATGGGCTCTGATTGGTTGCTATGAGCTCTGGTTGGTCGCTATGGGCAGCAAAGACAGTTTTACTGCTAGACCGTTTTCATACATGTGGCCCCGAGTGTATGTTATGGAGTAATATTATGCATGTATGTTTGATGTATTATACTCATACAATATAAAGTCATATCTGTATTGATGTGCATAGAATTTTTAGTATTTTCTTATGGCATATCACATGATATGCTGCCAGCATTGGACACATTATTTTCGGGTGTTTTGGCGTCTAGTATTTTTGTTTGTGATATGATCTAATAATGTATTTTTTAAATATATTTTTACCATATACTTTTTCCTTTTGTGTTTATTTGTATATGGTTTCTATAATTTTGATATCTATAGTTGTACGCAGCTGGGGTTTCACCTACTCCCCAGTGGGCCGGTCTGAGCCTCGGTGCACCTACCAGACTTTGATGGTATATCCTGTTGGTGAGATAGTAGCACTCATGTATAGGATTTTGTGTGCACAATTTGTTTTCATCGTAAGAACAATCTTCTGTAAACAAACGGTTTGGCGAATGAAAATCTGGGTGAAACATTTTTGACATTTTTCCTGTTCGTGAACATGTTCCGATTTCAGCTCTTTCCTTGTATAGTTGAACAAGAAGATAATGCTCATGACAACATCACTCGGGGCTGAGGCTCGTGGCCGGTGTCGGAGTTCTTGGAAATATTTTTGGATTTCGTTGCTCTTTAAGTCACAGATTTTCGATTGCATTTTCACGTTTCCTACAGGAATTATTTTATTTTTCTTTACATGCTCCTTCCTAATCAGAATGATTGTGTATACACCATTAAGAATGCAAACCGCTGACATGGGAACAATGGAGCTTCACAGGGTCGGCAGGAAGCGAGGCTACCCAGGTGTGTGATAAAGACTCTGCAAATGAACAAATCTTTCTAGTTACCTTCAGCTATTGTTCGGTCTCCAGCAAAGTCTTTTCATGGGGCTTATGTATAGCAAAGAGAAAGCCAAGTTTTTTTGTTTTTTTTTTTATTTGTCCCTCTTGGTGATGATGAAAAGATATGACATTCGAGAAGAACTGTGGATTGACTTAGTGGAAAGAAAAGGCCTATGCATTACTACCTACCGCAGGATTTGATGTGTGATACAAGATGGAAATCAGGATACATTGAAGTAGTGTCCAGAGCCGAGTTCCCATTAGGAGGTAGGCTTAAATTTAGGCTTCTCTGAGAAATTAGTCATTGATGCATCAGTCAACAGGTGCTTTATGAGACAAACGGAGATGGACAGATTATGTATCCACAGGTCCAGGCTGCTCAATTCCCAATGTTTCTAGTGGATCCTTTTCTACCTTGGTGGTGCACAATTATTTCACTGAATGCAGTCTTTCTTTTCTCCAAAGATGCAGGAGAAAAAATGGCGGACCCGGTGCACGTGCAATTCCGATAAAAGCCAAGGATGCTGACTATTATTAAAGTGTCTTTTATTCTTAAAAAGTGCAGGGGTGGTATGCCCTCGCACCATTAAAAACATAGACGATTTAAAACTCAACGTGTTTCTCGCTGTACACTAGCGCTTTTTCAAGGGTAAAGATTACCCTTGAAAAAGCGCTGGTGTACAGTGAGACACACGTTGGGTTTTATTGTCTATGTTTTTAATGGTGCGAGGGCATATCACCACTTCACTTTTTAAGAATAAAAGACAATTTTAATAATAGTCAGCATCCTTGGCTTCTATTGGAATTGCACGTTCCCCGGGTCCGCCATTTTTTCTCCTGCTTCCAGATCGAATCGGCGTTCATCCGAGCGCCGTACTGTACGAGACCAGCGACTGCCGTGATAAGGGCTACGGCACCACAAAGCCCTAAAAGCGCATATGAGAGTTGTGCCTCTATAATAGGAGCGCAACCTCAAGAGGTGAGCAGAATTGCTTATATTTATTTGTTTTTCTTTACAACCTTCACGATTGTACGCCACCTTTGTGTTTTTCCTTGTTTTTTCTCCAAAGATAGTTCACCTTACGTTATTTTCAGATTTCTTCTCCTTCTCCATGTTAATAGACATTTAGGGTGACAAGTATGAACGAGGTTGCGCCAGGTTCCCTTGTGTGCTTTGATCCAAAACGCCTGTTGTAGCCCCTGCCTGATAGACGTATGAACAGTTGTAACACATACAAAAATGGGACATTACCCACTCAAAAAACACGACTATGTTGTGGGCCATATTCACAGCTCAATGGCTGGACTAGACTGAATCGAGTAGCAGGCGACTCTGGCCTATATGCTACCTGGGAAAAATTAACAGGTGCAGCTAATTGCTGAGCAGAAAATTAACAAGTGCAGCTAATTGCTGAGCAGCAGCTTACACACCCCACTGCTAGGGGAACAATTAGATGATAAAAAAAACTGCACATTAAAGGGGTTTTACCACGATGTAATGTTGACGTGGGATCCTCCAAAATGGGTATTTAATCACTTTTCTAAATATATATGATTACAAAAAGTGAAGCCTCTGAGAGCTACAGCATTGCTCAATCCCCCTTAGTTTCCATGACCAGGACACTGACAGGAGCTAATCTGGCCGTGCTTCCGTGTTTGCACTTCTTATCTGATGACAGGGAACATGAAGGAGCTTGCAAAGGGTCGGGGAGAAAGTGCAGTGTATGAGGCTGTATCTTTTGTATAGATAATCCACTGGTTGCAATGTAATTATTTGAGTAAACATTTCAGACGCTCCCTTCTTCCTCGCTCTCTGCTCACCCCACTCCCTCTCACCCCTGCAGCCATTAATGACTCAGCATGCTTTGTTTATATTCTCTCCTGAGCAGATAAGAGGTAAGGAACTCACTTAGTGGCAAAACCCCTTCAATTTAATACCTGTTCACACCAGCATGCAGAAAAGCCACAGTAAAATCCATGGGGAGTGTTAGGGTTCCGGACGCGGAAGTGGATCCACTGGACCACCACAAGCGATGGTGTAAGCCACGCCAGGGAACGGAATCTAAGTAGGTCCCGGTTTTCACCAGAGCCCGCCGCAAAGCGGGATGGACTTGCTGCGGGGGAGTCTACCAGGTCGTTACCCCTGACGTGACTTGCTTGCGGTGGCAGCTAACGTATAGCGTGGTGCAAAATCGTCAGGCAGGCTCGTAGTCGGGGTCAGGCAGAAGGTCAGGGCAGGCGGCTATGGTTCGTGGTCGTGGACAGGCAGGCGGTCAGGGCAGGCGGCAGAGATTCGTGGTCAAGAGACGGAAGCGAGGATACGGTACACGGTAGATCAGGACGAGGCAATAGGGAACGCTTTCTCAATAGGCAAGGCCCTAAAGATCCAGCAAGGAGCGGGCGGACGCGCCCAGGTGAAATAGAGGCAGTGCCCGGCAATTACCCAATTACCGGCGCACTGCCCCTTTAACTCTCACAGAGCCGGCGCGCCTTAGATCACAGGGACGCGCGCGCCGGACAGCAGGAGACTGCAGGGACACAGGAGCGCGGCCGGGTAAGTACTGGCGCGCCGGAGGGCGAGTGCGCTCGCCGCCTGACACCCGGGCAGCGGCGGCACTCGTCCCGGGGACTGGGGCATTGCACAGACTGAAGGGCATGACGAGATATTCAAAGTGTCCATCCCGTGTGTTAAAAGCAGTCTTCCACTCATCCCCCTCTCGAATGCGGATGAGGTTGTAGGCCCCTCGCAGGTCAAACTTGGAGAAAATTTTTGCTCCGCGAAGCCGGTCAAACAGTTCCGTGATCAGCGGCAAGGGATAGCGGTTTTTCACCGTGCTTTTGTTAAAGGCCCCGGGTAGTCGATACACCCGAAAGACCATCTTCTTCGCACGAAGAAAAACCCTGCCCCCCGGAGAGGAGTTTTTTCGTATAAACCCCTTCTGCGGGTTTCCCAATTTGGGGTCGACATGGCGGGGTCCCCGGGAAACCGACAGGAGAAAACCCTCCCCCTGGGGAGGACTGGCTCCCGGCAGTAATCGATAGCAGTCATAGGGGCGATGAGGGGGAAGGCTCTCGCCTGCTTCTCCGAAAACCCGCATAACCCCTATTCCCGTGGGCAAACCTGGCAAGGCCGGGGAGGACGGTTGGGAAGAAGGGAGCGCACCGGGAGGTGCCACAGACAGAGTTCCAGCAGTGGCCCCAGCGCAGACCCGCCGTATCCAAATTAAGCGAGGGGGCGGGCAGCACGGGAGCCCCAACAGGATCGCAGGGGAAAAGCCCAAGACGTACAAAAGGGGATTTTCCCCTTTTTCAGGGCCCCACGTGGAGGGTCCCCGGGTTTGGGTCCTTACCGGAGGGCGCTCCAAGCATTTCTCTGTGACGGAGGAAAAATACCAACGGCTTCTCAAAACTAACCCCGGGAAGCTGGTAACGGAACAAGGGCGGCGTGGATAAATTTCCCCGGGGGAACCCGGAGTCCAGGAACGCAGGAGCCGGGAAATACAAGACCAGAGCGCCCCCTGATCTCCCCCGGGCATAGCGGCTTGGGAGAAGAGTTCTCACCCTAGGATCCTCCCCAACATAGCCTAGGTGGGGCCGTTCCCCCGGACGTTGGGGCAAGCGGACAGCTCCTCCGAAAAAACCCGGGACTGGCGCAGTACAGACATAGCTTCTGTCCGCCGAGGGGAAATTCCTGTTCAAAATTGGATTTGATCCACCCAGGGGTTTTTCCCCCAATGAAAGGGGAAGGGGGCAGGGGAGGCCTCGGGAACCCGACCGGGCTGGCAGACGGGGGGGGTCCCCCCCCGGTCGCGATCTTGGCGGGGCTCTTCTTGCCTCTCGCAAGCGCACTCATGCGATTGGCCAGGTGGATTAATTCGCTTAAAGGGGAAAGGGCAAATCCTTGCGGCAAGGGCGCCTTGTCCTGCGGAAAGGCCCCTTTCTTAAAGGGGCGCGCAAGGGGCGTCTTTCCAGACAACTCTGAGCCAGGGTCGAAATTGTACTGCTACTCCCGCTGAAGTTTCACCCTGGCGTAGGTTAAAGGGTTTCCGTCCTGCAGAAGATCTCGGGCGGCTCCTCGAAGACCGCGGAATTCAGCGGGGAAAGGGCACAATCCGCAGTCACAGGATCGCTCCTGCCCAAGGGGGGGACCCGGCCCGGGGCCTTCCCGACAACGGGCTGACCACAAACGCCCCCTTTGGAACGCAGACGGGAAATTTGGGTCCCCCATTAACTCAATGGCATGGTGCACTGGGTGAGAAACCCCTGCAAGGGGGATCCCCGTCAAATTTTGGCGGGGCAGACAAATGGAGTTTGGGGTCCCCAAGGGAGCCAGGGGAACCGCCGGACTGGAAGCGGCCCGGGGGGGGGGGGGGGGGGGGGGGGGGGGGGGGGGGGGGGGGGGGGGGGGGGGGGGGGGGGGGGGGGGGTATTAAAAATTTTAAAGCCAGGAACGAATCAGTAGGCCCGGGGTTTTTACCAGAGCCCGCCGCAAAGCGGATGGCTTGCTGCGGGGGGGGGCTACCAGGGCATTACCCCTGACGTACTTCTTTTCGGGGGCAGCCGAATATACGGGTTTTCAAAAAAGTCAGGGAGGGCCATCCGGGGGCTGGGGAAAGGCAGGGCAGGCGCTATGGTCGTGTCGTGGGCAGGCGGGGTCAGGCAGGGAGAGATTGTGTAAGAGAGGAAGCGAGGATACGGTACAAAAGGTAAAATCGGGCAGGCAATAGGGAACGCTTCCAATAGGCAAGGCACTAAAGATCCGGCAGGGAGCGGGCGAAACGCCCAGGTGAAATAGAGGCTGCCCGGCAATTACTCAAAAAACCCCACTGCCCTTTAAACTCACAGGCCGCCGCGCGCCGGGCCCTTAGATCACAGGGGCCCGCGCCGGGCAGCAGGAGGGGCCCGGGGCACAGGAGCGCGGCCGGTAAATACGGTGCGCCGGGGGGGCGAAAGGGGGGGCCGGTCGCAACAGGGAGATTGCCAAAGCAAAAAAACCAAAAAAACAACCACACACACCTTCTATGAGAAGGGGTGGTTGCTGGTTTTACAATTTCATATAACTGGCATACAGAAGGGTGCCCTAAATACAGATACGGTGTCACCATCTGGTTACAACCTATTAGTGATGCCCCTACATTAATTGGCGGGGTGCCCAGCACTTTCTTTGGGCCAACACAAAACAAGGGACCCTCCCCCCCAATTTTTGGGGGGAAAAAAAATATACATACTGGGAAAAAAGTTAGATATGAATTTTTAGTTTTTAAAGGCCCTGGGTTCGCAAGCTCGAAAATGACGCAATGGGCCTCATTCCTTGCAGCCCTACACAACAATTTACAGAAAAAACATACAAAAAATGGGGCATTACTATTTAAAAAAAACTGCAATTTTTTGGGCTATTCCACAGCACAATGGGTGGACAAACGAACCCAGTAGCAGGCAGCTCTGGCCTTTATGCTACCAGGGAAAAATTAATCAAAAAAGCCTGTTGTAGCCCCTGTCTGATAGATGTAGAACATTTTAAACCCCCCAAACTGGCCAGTGCGTCAGACCCACAAAATTTGAAAAATCCGATCCTACGGGGGGGCAGTGACGGCAGATTCTACGTTAGACACATTTTTGAATTGTCCGCCATAATGTGGGACCAAACGTCGTTACAAGCCAACCATGTTTCAAACATGTTGTGGCTGAGAGCAAAGTTGTCCTAACAACTGAATTGCCAAATTTCAAAAAAACAAAAATTTCCCACAAAACCACAAAGTAATTAACACTAACTTTGATCTTTTAAAACTAATACAATTCAATAAACAAAATGAAATAAAATTATATAATAAAAAAAAACTAAAATTTAATATATTTAAAAATAGTATTAAATAAAATAAAATTAATTTAAAATTATTTCAACAAATTAATTTTAATAAATCAAAATTAATTAAAAAATAAAATTAATATTTAAAAAATTAAATTTTTATAATAAAAAAATTTAAAGTAAAACTAACATAAAAATACTAAATGAATCTAAAATAATATAATAAAAATATAAAATTATATATTCAAAAATATGAAATTATATAATATAAAATTAATTTAAAATTATATCATATAAATTCATATTAATTTATATAAAATTATATAATAAAAGATTCTAAAATTATACAATATTCAAAAATATTATATAATATAATATAAAATAAATTTTCAATTATATCATATAAATTAATATTAAATATAAATTAATTAAACCAATACAGCATCAACTATAAATCCCATTCTCAATTTCGTATATACAGAGTTAATTGTAGTATTTTCAGTGATCACAAACTCATCACAGCAAGGTAGAAATAAAAGAAAACTGTTAGAATAGCATGTATGTGAATAGAAACTATAGTATTGATCTTGCTTGTCGCACCACAAGTCTCTGCAAGACCTGTGGTGTGCTGGCTATTGACGTATGAAAAGTGTAAGGCTGAACCACTGATCTACATTTTGATAAACCAAGATTAATATACAATATAGAAGTTTAAAAAAAAAATTGTAACATTTTAATTAGAAAAATAAAAAAAAAATATAAAAATCATAATGAAATTTTATTGACGTAATTAATTTTTCATTAGAAATTCAACTCAACAAACTGATTTAAATTCTATAGCGAAGAACAGAATCTCCTAAACGTATCATACTGTGAAATGTTTCTCTATCTTCTATATCTCATCGCTCTCCCTGTGTCAATATTAATCTTGTCGTTAGAATGTTGCAAGAGATAATGAGCTATTACTGTTAATGATACATAAAGGGATTGTTCCACTACATCAATTCCTCTTACATACTAAATTGGCAGGATTCCTTTTATTATTAATTATTTTAGAGCGCCCTTAGTTCCAGAGCGCTGTACATTCGAGAGGGGTTATATATATAACATAGGTCAAACAAGTACAAAGGTGTCTAACAACTGGACTAGCGGGGACCCTGCCCGTGAGGGCTTACAGTCTGCTCTTAGGGAGAAAAGAGACAGGAGGTGAGGGGTAGACATGTTTGCGGGGTGGAGTAGAGCTACACAGTTATTGTTGGGTATAGGCAATCCTGAAGAAATAGGTTTTCAGGTTGCTTTTGAAGCTAGCGAGAGTTGGGGAGAGTCTGATGTGTTGGGGCAGTGAGTTCCAGAGTGTGGGGGAAGCACGAGAGAAGTCTTGGAGACGGTTGTGTGAGGAGCTGATAAGAGGAGAGCAGAGAAGAAGGTCCTGTGAGGAGCTGAGATTGTGTGAGGGGAGATATCTGGAGATTAGGGCAGAGATGTATGGAGGGGAGAGGTCATGGAGAGCCTTGTAGGTCAGTGTTAGTAACTTGAACTGGATTCGCTGGACACTGGGGAGTCAGTGAAGAGATTGGCAGAGGGGAGCGGCAGAGGCGTAGCATAGAGAGAGGTGGATAAGACGGGCAGCAGAGTTGAGGATAGATTGGAGAAGACCAAGAGTGTTAGACGGGAGGCCGCAGAGAAGGATGTTGCAGTACTCTAGGCGGGAGATGACGAGGGCATGGACAAGCATTCTGGGGCTTTCAAGGTTAAGGAATGAGCGGATTCGGGAGATATTTTTCCGGTCGGGGCGGTAGGCAGAGGTGAGGGTTTGGATGTGCAATTTGAAGGACAGGTTGAAGTCAATCCCTTAAAATATATCTAATGTTTGTGATCAATTTTAATCCGAAAATAAACCAAGAACTATGTCACCGATTCTAGATAAAGAGATCAGAAAGTGAAAAACGTCTCCTGAACCACAAGCAACATCTGCGGATCTGATGATCTCTGCGTAGATAAAAGCTGCCGTCCCTTTTGATGTAGCTAAAGCCACCTTTCCCTTGTTTGTTATTCCTGTCAAATGACTTAAGTTGGGCTCTTGTGTAAGTTACAGAGCGGAGGTTTATAAAACACTGAACCAACAAGAGGCCCCCAAAAATTTGAGGGTGAAATTGCCCTTTTCAAATCCTGGAGAACTTTTTGGGTGACAAAACCACATTTTCAGGGGCAAAAAAAAACGAAAAACACAAAAATGTAAAAATAAAATGATAATTTTTGGAGCTATTTAGTATTTTTGTGCAGATAAAGAATGAAGCTGGATTTTGCTGCGTCCATTTCCCTTTTGTCCCTTTCCCAAAAGCCACGGGCTATTTTTAAAAAGACTACGGAAGGACGAAGTCTCCCTTTTCAGAATTTGCCCCGCCTGGGCCCCTTTAAAGAAAAACCCCCACCCGGGCCAAATTCCCCAAATGGCGATAGAGAAAAGGAAACTTTCTTCCGCTTTCATTAGTCACACTAAGAAAAGGATTTTGTAGCTTCCTTGATGCACAGTCAAGATGTTCAGAGGAAAAAAAAAATTTTGTTACATTTAGGGCCTTTTTTGTCCCCGTCCAGAATTTTGGAAATTTTGGGCAATGCATAATTTTTTCCCAATAAATAAAATTTGTTTTTAGGAGAACGTATTCCTAGGATTGGTCCCTTTAAGGGGGGATCCGATGAGGTCAACTAGTCAGGGCCCCCCCCCTCTCAATCATGCATAAAAATATTTTAAACCCCTTTTAAAAATATAAAATTACCCCCTATACATTTAAACCCTTTTATTAAATCCCGATTTTTCAGACGACTTTAAGAAAAAATTTCGGAAATTTACAACATTTTTCCAAATTCCCCGACTTTAAAGCTTTTTAAAATTCCCTGCTTGCTTCCTTTTCCCGCCAAAAATTGAAAGGGTGGAAGTGTTTTGTGTTTTTATCAAGTATTGTAGAGTTTTTATGGGCATACTTTTCCACCCTTTTTTTCCTGAATCTGTTAGGGGTGGCTGCCAATAAGCTTGTTCACTAGTTGCACTCACTATTCTGCGGTTTAAATCCTGTGTACAAAATTAATTATCCCCTTAAAGACCCTGAGTTACATCCTGTTTTTTTCCCCAACTGCACTCACTATTCTGCTGGTGCATCACTGTGTACATACATACTTATCCGTATGACCCCTGAGTTACATCCGTTTTTAACTCCAAGCTGCCTCACTTTTCTGCGGGTGCATCACTTGTACAAACATTACTTATCCTGTACTGACCCTGATTACTCCTTTTTTATACTCCAGAGCTGCACTCCTATTTGCTGGTGCAGTCACGTACATACATTATTTTATCCTTACTGACCCTGATTTACATCCGATTTCCTCCAAAAATCACTCACTATTCTGCTGGTGCAGTCACTGTGTACATAATTACTTATCCGTATGACCTAGTTCACCCGTATTATACCCCCGACTGCACCATTTTCTGCGGGGTGCAGTCACTGGGCAGAATTATTAGACCCAAATTGCTTAAATAATTGAAAACCCACGTATCCATTTTACTGTTTTATGGATGGAAATTCCACTTCTCCCTACCTGTTTCGGTATAAAAATTAACCTGATCATCTTCTCCAATTCCCTTTAATGGGAATCGGCGAAGGGTCGAGAACGCGATAGAAAATCGACACGATTTTCTTTAAAATGGACATTCGACTCGATCTAGATTTTTTTAGTGATCGCCATCTCACTTTTAAATGAACATATTGTGCTGTTTTCAAAGGCCCTAGATTTACCATTTTGAGGGTAACTTCCACCCCTTGCTATCTATACGCGTAAAAATCCCATACAATGCTCCTTTATTTCATTGTCAATTTAAAAATACTTTTTTTTCAGTCATTACAGAAATGCTCCACGGGGCGTGAAAGCTTCTTTTAAATTTCCCTAAAATGTGAAGCACTCAAATCACAAAATACCAAAAGTCAATTTACAAATTCAAATCCCCCAAATAAGCACTCGAAGAAAGATAATTTTTAAACCCAAAAAGAACTTTTGATTAAAGCCGGCCCTATGGAAAAAAACGTAATATTCCGCAACGTTTCTTCAATAATATTTTTACTTGCAGCCTTTTTCTTGTGTGTTTTCAAAGTACCAAAGGGTTTAGAAACAAAATAACAAGGACGCCAAATCGAACTGGGAAAAAAATGGGGTTAGATGGCATACAATGAGCAAAAAAAATAAGCCTGGAAAATTTTGGCTGACAACAAAAAGATGATAAATGAAAGGAGGAAGTCATTATATCCCAGCATGGCTTGGGTTTCATGACCCCGGGGCAGTCGTGTGAATAGTCCCTTTTTAAAAACTTTTTTTATTAATTTGCAACATTTTTGTAAATGCTGATCGACTTGTTTTTGACAAAATCATCAAAATAAGATCCTAAAAAAAAATAACCATTCATTAAATGTCTCCACTTCATGAAAAAATTTTGAAGAACCTAGCACCTTCATCAAACCGCCATGGGAAAGGGAAGGGGGTACATTTTTGTAAGATATCTTTTACACAATATCCCCCTGATTAAGAGAAACCCTCCTGGGGTCAGACCTAGGGGGAAGTACACAATTTCAACAATTTTTAACCCCTTTTTCTTACCACAAAAATGTAAAAAATAGCCAATAAAACATAACAATTTTTTACTGACCACCAATTTTTTGGTGTGGGGCCCTTAATTTTTTTTTCATCAAATTAAAGGGGAGATAAGGTCGATTTGGGGGCCCAAGTCTTGAATTAGCATTTTTGACAAAGGAGCAGTATTAAGAGTTATATTCTTGACATAGGGGCAGATTAAGTGTTATATTTTTGTAAATAGGGGGAGCATTATTAGTTGTATTTTTTACTAGCGGGGATATTATAGCATTAATTTTGTACATAGGAGGGCGATTTTTGTAGTTAATTTCTTGTCAAGAGGCAGTAAATAGTATTATATTCTTGTACATAGGGCCAGTAATTAGTAGTTAATTCTTGTAAGAGACTATTATAGTAGTTTATTCTTGTACATGGGGGCATATTATAGTTTAATTTTTACTGGGGGCAATTATAAAGTTATATTCTTGTACATAGGACAGTATTATAGTAGTTATTTTCTTGAAAATAGAGGGAAAAAAATTATAGTATTTTAATTTTTTGCAAATAGGGCGTTTATAGTATTTTTAATTCTTGTACATTAGGAGGCAGTATTATATAGTTATTTTCTTGACATGGGAGGCAGTATTAATAGTTAATTTTTCATAGGGGAAGTATTATAGTATTATATTTTTGTACATAGGGGGGCAGTTTTTAAGTAGATATTTTTTGTACTAGGGGCAGAATTTAGTGTTATATTCTTGTCATGGGGTCAGTATTATATTTTTATATTCTTGTACATGGGAGGCAGTATTATAGTATTATATTCTTGTAAAGGGGGACAGTATTATGTAGTTTATTCTTGAACATAGAGGGGCATTTAAGTAGCTATATTCTTGACATAGGGGGCAGTATTAATCAATTTATTCTTTGAAAATTTTACCCCCAGCATAATATAGTTAACTTGTACATAAGGAAAATTATGCTGCAATTTTTTCTACATAAGGGCATATTGTACATATTCTTGCCATGGGGGCTTTTAATTAACCCCCAATTATTTTCTTGTAAATATAGACAGCATAATAGTATTATACTTTACAAAAGGGAAAAATTATTATGCTAGCAATTTTTGTGGGAAAAAATATTATAATAATTAGTTTTATTACATTTTTAGCTTTGCGCTTTTTTATATTAATGGGCTGTTACAATATCAGTATTTGGTTGTTGGCCAAAAATAGAAATTGGGGGTAAATGCCTTTATAGACATTTTCTTTAAACTTACTTTCAAAAAAAATGGTCAATCTGCAACAGTTGTAGAGAAAGGTAGGCTTGTCTTTTTTCCCTTTCCTGCCTTATTCATGGCAATTTTGGGTTTTAAATTTTCTGAGCAAGGTTTTAGATTTCTAGGCAGCAATCAAAAGACAGTGGGGCAGATTTTAATACCGCCCTCTTAGATTGTAAAATTAGACTTACAGTTAACAATGCACCCCGTTTTCATAGTGTTCAGAAAATATGACACAGTTTTAACGCTAGTCTAACTTTACATCATTTTATTAGCTTATTTTATCCAAAATTTTAAGCCATGGCATTACACATGAAGCCAGCCCCCCGCTCCGGATATCACCCCCTTTACTAAACAGATGTATACTTTATGTTGGGCCAAATTTTGTGAAATTCTGGGGCAGGGCTTCGATAAATGTGCCCCAATGTCGGCGTCGAGGGGGGCTTTTAAGAGGATGTTATAGTTAAAGGGGAAAGTTCTCAAAAAATGATCATTTTTTTAAACCCAATTTTTTGTTAAAAACATTTTTAGGAATTTTTGGTTTTTTTTATTTTTACATTTTTTTATATACTTTCAAAATGTTTTAATAATCCCTAAGTCTTGCAGTTTTTTAAATTTTTGGGCCCTGTTTGACTGCTTTAACAGCATCAGAGACAGCTTTACGTACTTCATGCAATAGGACACTTAAGACTGACTCAGTCCCATTTACTTCTATAGAAAGTTTTTTTAGTCATGCTCTGTGATGGGGGAAAACATGGAGGGAGGTGAAAGGGGGAACTGTATACCTCTCTTGTGACTGGTGGATCCCGTGTTTTTCTATTCCCTGGTTACCCCCCTTTAGTTTGACCCTCTTTGTCTGATAATAGCAACAACTGAGAATCTTTCTTACGAACAGGAAAAGTCAGACATTATTAGGCTATGGGCCAAAAATGAAAAAAGGGATTAAAAATTATTAAAAAATATTGAAAGTGATATGGAAAATGTAAAAAAAAAATTAAGAAAATTCTTAAAAAATGTGTTGAACATAAAAATGTGAGTTAAACAATAATAATTTTGATGACACATTCCCTTTAAGTAGTACACCCCAAAGAAATCAACAGACAACCCTGATGCCAGGCCCTTAGTAACGGGTTAAAAAGGGTATGGGTCCCTCAGGAAAACCCCCTTGGTCCAGACAAAGGACTTCTTTCATTACGGATAAAAAGGAAACCCCCAAAAGATTTTTTTTTTTTTGCAGCCCACTAAAATCCATCCTCATGCAAAATAGTTAAGACAAACCCGGAACATTCTGTTTTAATTTCTTTTCATCCGAAATGATCATTTTCAACACTTGGACTTTAAACCCCAATATTTGCAATATTTTAAAATTGTGGTCTACATTTTTGGTTGACTCTCTTAATAAGAACCCCCCATCAATTTCATGGGGTTGTTTTTTTTATTTTTGCCCACATGAATAGTTGGATTTAAAACTTTTCCCTTGGGAAATTTTATGAAAAAAAAAAAATCACAGCAAATTATCTAGACGTCTTTTAGATAGCTTAAATAAAGACCAAATCCTTGTTCACACACCCCAAAAATTCATTGTTCTGGGTTTTCTGGAAATGTCGAATATCAATCAAAGTTGTCCCCGGGACATGTTGTGTATACTCAATTTTCATCCATCCTAATACAAAATCATTTTTTATTCTACTGTCTTTTGTTAAAGTGGCAAGTGTGAAAAATTACTGGGAAATTCAAAACAGCTTGTTCCCAAAATGTTTTCCCGGGTGTTTATTTGCCTTTAAAATAGCAGGGAAAATAAGGGGGGTTGGAGGGGGGCCCAAAGCACATAAATCAGTGAGAAGGGGAAAGGTTGACAAAGCTGAAACAGCACCACTCTTACCCCTGGGGCCCCGTCTGGTACTGCACGACATCTCCATTTATCAAAAGGGGGTAAGCTGCAGAGCAAAAAAGCAAAACATTTCTTCAATAATGTGCGTGGTAGTTTACCTCTCTCTGATTTTTTTGGGAATACAAAAGGGGGGTGACCCCCGCAGTTATTATCCCATCATATCCCACCTATCTTTCCCCCATGCTCTCCTTTTCCCACCCTATTCTGCCTTATCCACCAATTCTATGTTACCCCATATTTTCCTATCATACCCTTTTTTTTTCCAATCCTTTTTATCCTATCTTATCCTACCCTACCTATTCTTCCACACTTTACCCTTTTTATCCCATCCAATCTATCCATCCTAAACTACAAACCCACACACTTTGTCCTACCTACCCGATCTTTCGTTCCTTCCTCTCCCACCTTATCCCTTTTTCCTATCCTACCACACCCCCCCTTCAATTTTACCTTTCCAACCACCCTTTCTACCCCCCCCTGCCCCGTTCTATTCTACCTTTTCCTTTTCCCATCCTACCTATTTACCACCCCCCTCCCCGTTCATTCTACCCTTTTCCTACCCCCATCCTTCCTATTTTTAACACCCGGGTTTTTTTTCCCC
>JAODAL010062832.1:0-19551 GCA_025379985.1 Phyllomedusa bahiana | reverse complement strand
AACGGGATTGAGGTTATGAATTGATGTAGTGCCCCAACCCTTTTTAAATAAAAAATTTAAAATTAAAACTTTTATCCCCCCTGTGAAAATAAAGGATCCAAATCTCCCTGCATTGTACAGAAAAAATTTGCAATTTCTAAATTCCTGCAGCCATCACAAGGGGAGCTCTAGAGGTCACTGATATGTTTGTAATTGAAGCAGTAACCCCTCGTGTCCAAAGGGCAGAAAGAGTGTCTCATTAAACCTAGGGGCCCCGACAAGTATGACGTCGGTCTGAAGGCCATTCAAAGTGTTTAAGTGTAAATGTCCCCAGAAGTTGAACATGTTCTTTTGCAGGTCATACTACATGTACTGTAGAGCCAATACCCAATTTGGCTCAGGCCCCCACCTTTCCCTGGTTGGCGTTCTTCTGGGTCATAAAATACAGGGCAGTGTAGACCCAATACCACGTCTACTCAGGCCCCCCACCTTTCCCGGGGTTTTTCCTGCGGGTCATAATTTACAGGGCAGGTAGAGCCAACCCCACAAGTCTGGCTCAGGCACCACTTTCCCTGGTCGGGTGTTCTTCGTAGGCTTACATAGGGGACAGTGTAGACCCAATCCCAACAAGTCGGCTCAGCACCCCCTTCACCCTGGTCGGCGTTTCTTCTGAGGTCAACATACAGGTGCATTGAGCCAATACCCAAGTCGGTCAGGCACCACCTTTACCCTGGTCTGTTCTTCTGCAGCCTACAACAGGCAGTGTAGAGCCAATACCACAAGTCTGGCTCAGGCACCCCCTTTTACCCTGGTCTGTTTTTCTGCAGGCCAACATACGGGCAATTGGAGCCAATACCACAATTTTGGCTCGGGCACCCCCCTTTTACCCTGGTCTGTCGTTCTTCTGGGGTCATACATACAGGGCGTGTAGAGCCAATACAACAAGCTGGCTCAGGCACCCCCTTTCCCCCTGGTCTGGCGTTCTTCTCAGGTCATACAAAAGGGCAAGTGTAGTGCCAATACCACAAGTCTGGCTCAGGCCACCTTTACCTGCCCTGGCTGTTCTTTGCAGGTCTACAACGGGGCCCCGTGTAGAGCCAAATCACAAAGTCTGGTTCCCAGGCACCACCTTTACCCTGGTTGGTGTTCCTTCTCCCGGGTCTTTACATAAAGGGCGGTGAAGAGCCAATACCACAAGTCTGGCTCGGGGCATACCTTTACCCTGGTCTGGTGTTCTTCTGCTGGTCATACATACGGGGCAGTGTAGACAATACCACAAGTCTGGTCATGCACCCCCTTTTACCGGGTCTGGCTGTTCTTTTGCGGCAACATATAGGGCATGTGGGCCAAATCCCAAAAGTTGGCTCGGGCACCACCTTTTAACCCTTGGTCTGGGTTTTTCTGCGGCCCTACATACGGGCAGTGTAGACCCATACCACAAGTCTGGCTAGGCACCACCTTTCCCCCGGTCTGGTTTGTTTTTTGGGGTTTCAACATACGGGGAGTGTAGAGCCAAATCCAAGTCGGTTTAGGCACCACCTTTACCCCGGTCTGGCTGTTCTTCTGAGGTCAAACAGCAGGGCAGTGTAAGCCAATACCACAAGTCTGGCTCGGCACCAATTTCCCCTGGTTTTTTCTGCAGGCCATACAAAAAGGGCAGTGTAGAGCCAATCCCCAAAGTCGGGCTCGGCACCCCTTTACCCGGGTTTGTCTTTCTTCTGCGGGTATACTCAGGGCAGTGTAGACCCAATACCAAAGTTGGCTCGGGGACCACCTTTACCCTGGTCTGGTGTTCTTCTGCGGCATACATACAGGGCAGTGTAGAGCCAATACAACAAGTCTGGCTCAGGCCCCCCCTTTTCCCCTGGTCTGGCTGTTCTTTGCAGGTCATACATACGGGCACAGTGTATTTGCCAATACCACAAGTCTGGTCAGGGACCCCCCTTTACCTGGTCTGGCTGTTTTTCGCAGGTAAAAATACGGGGCTGTAGAGCCAATATCACAAGTCTGGCTCAGGCACCCACTTTTACCCTGGTCTGGCTTTTCTTCTGCAGGTCATACAAAAAGGGGCGGTGAAGACCCAATCCCACAAGTCTGGCTCAGGCATCACCTTTCCCCGGGTCTGGCTGATCTTCTGCTGGCATACATAAAAGGCATTTGTAGAGGCCAATACACAAAGTCTGGCTCATTTGCACCCCCTTTACTTCTGGTTGGCTGTTTCTCGCAGGTATACATATAGGGCAGTGTAGAGCCAATACAACAAGTCGGCTAAGGCACCACCTTTACCCTGGTCTGGCTGTTCTTCTGCAGGTCTTTAAAAAACAGGCAGTGTAAGCCAATTACCACAAGTCTGGCTCAGGCACCACCTTTAAACCGGTTGGCCTGTTCTTTCTCCAGGTCACACATACAGGGCAGTGTAGAGCCAATACCACAAGTCTGGCTCAGGCACCACCTTTACCCGGTCTGGCTGTTCTTCTGCAGGTCACACAGACAGGGCAGTGTAGAGCCAATACCACAATTTCTGGCTCAGGCACCAACTTTACCCTGGTCTGTTCTTCTGAGGCCATACATACAGGGCAGTGTAGAGCCAATACCACAAGCCCTGGCTCAGGCACCACCTTTACCGGTCTGTCTGTTCTTCTGAAGGTCATACATACGGGGGCAGTGTAAGAGCCAATACACAAAGTTGGCTCAGGGACCACCTTTACTCTGGAATGTCTGTTTTTATGCAGGTGATTCATACAGGGCATTGTAGAGCCAATACAACAAGTCTGGCTCAGGCACCACCTTTACCCTGGTCTGGTGTTCTTCTGCAGGTCATACTACAGGGCGGTGAAGGGGCCAAATACCAAAAGTCTGGCTCAGGCATCACCTTTACCCTGGTCTGGCTGATTTTTCTGCAGGTCATACATACAGGGCAGTGTAGAGCCAATTACCACAAGTTGGCTCAGGAAACCACCCTTTCCCCTGGTTGGCTGTTCTTTGCGGGTCAATACATATAGGGCATTTGTAGAGCCAATACCACAAGTCGGGGCTCAGGCACCACCTTTACCCTGGTCTGTTCTTCTGCAGGTATACTTTACAGGGCAGTGTAGAGCCAATACCACAAGTCTGGCTCAGGCACCACCTTTACCCCGGTCTGGCTGTTCTTCTGCAGGTCACACATACAGGGCAGTGTAGAGCCAATACCACAAGTCTGGCTCAGGCACCACCTTTACCCTGGTCTGACTGTTCTAACTGTTCTGTGTCTAAATTTGGCAAAGAATCATAAATGTGTCTAATCCTATGGATGTGGTTGTGATGCCCCCAGAACAGCCCTAATCTTTGGCGCATTGAAAAGTATCGCACCAAAATTTAAAGTGTGACTGTTCATCCATCTATAGAACAGGTCTACTAAAGCTTTTTGATTCCAGGTAACTGACACACCCCGTTCTTCCATGTTGCCCTTTATTTTTGTACAGGATTTGAAGACCTGTAGGAGAAAATTGGAGCAGCAATGTAGTAGGGGAAAAAAAAAGGCATAGAAGATAATATCACCATGTTGGTAAAATCTGGAGGATTACTTAGAAGGGTCTTTCCACCATGCACTTTGATGACATTTCAATAGGATATTCCATCAAAGTTCGATAGGTGCTGGTCACTCACCTATCTTGGGTATGTGTCCTCGAAAGTGTTGGCTCAGAACAGAGAGTCGGTCAGGCTTGCTTGTGACTCTCCATTATATTCTATGGTAGTTTCCAGTGCAGGGGAGCAGTGTGTTCAACTGTAATCACAACTCCCATAGAACATAATGGATAGTTTTTTGCAAATGTGACAGACTCTCTATTTTGAGCTGACACTCTTAAGGGGACATTCCAGAGGTAGGTGTGGGTCCTAGGATTGGGATTTGCACCTTTCAGACTTTGATGGCATCAAAATGCATGGTGAAAACACCCCATTAAGTTAATATTTGTATTTTCTATTATTATTATTATTATTATTATTATTATTATTATTATTATAGGAAAAATAACCTAGTTGTTTGGAAATATGGTGCATGCTTTATCTTGCATTGATTCAGAGCTAAAGTCTATATTCTACTCCAGAGTTGCATTCACAGTTCTTTCGGTGTTGCAGATTCTTTATATCTACTCTACGGATGCCAAGGGACATATAAATACTGAATATATGAATTATTTTAAAGTGCATTTCTCCTACTTCTAGTATATATAAAAACCTAAGACTCGTTGATCAACACTGTGAGGGCCCATCCACCAACGGCAAGGTGACCTCAGCTCTAATTGGGACTTACTCTAAATTACATTTTGCCTTTTCAAGCATTCATACTTTTCAGGGGATGAGGGTCTTCGTTGCTTTAAAAGGCCCCAAGAAGAGTGAGATTTAGAGATCTAAAGTTGGTCCCATCTGAACTGAAGTTACCTTGTCATTGGGGATTGGCCCTAACAGTTTTTTTTCATAAATGTGTGCTAAGAGTGTGAGATTTTCATAAATACTTTGTGTTCCCTGTGAAATAACAATTCTGGAGCATTTTCTCTTCTTATTCTGTTCCTTAGTTTTTCCTCCAAGAAATGTATTACTCATCTGGACATTTCCATTCCAAGAAGGTGTGACTCTCGTCACTGATTGAACAATGTCACACTTTGCAAGGACACACCCACAATACTCAGTTGACAGGTTCGGTAATACTGTCAAGAGTCATGCCGCAGCTGGTGGCCCTAAGAATCAACTCCACTGGTGGGCCCTAAGAATCAACTCCACTAATGGAATCCAAGAGTCAACTCCATTTATGGACCCTCCCGAATCAACTCCATTGGTGGTTGACAAGAATTAACTTCTCTGGTAGTCACTAAGGAACAGTCTGTTATGTGCAAAGAGATAATAACTAAAACAAAGGATTCACACTGTGCAGGGTTTGTTTGCAGTCTGTAACCATAGATACACATATTTCAGTATAGGAGCCATATACACAAAATCATAGAACATTTTACATCAAGTTTTATTTTGCTAAATTGCTTAGATTTCATGTAATATGCATTGATTTTGTCATGAGAACACGTTGCAAATGTCTACCCACCACAAAATCAAACTTTTTTAAGCAGTAAGACATGGTTAAGCATTTGCAGGGTTTGACACATTGAAAAGAACATAAATCATAATCCAGCACCTGCTATAAAATACCAATAAATCCCTCTAAAATATATTCTCCGCTTGATAGGTTGTTACTTGTGGAGCGTAAAACAGATTGAGAACATCGGTGTTTGACTTATTAAAGCTATTATTTTCTATTATTTTAATGTGTAGGCAGAAGGATTTCTGTTTTAGTCGATATCTAGTGTTCATCTCTTAAGATGTTAAACAGTCATCTATCAATAATTTACTTTTTTAGCAGAATTAATTATCGTAGCTTCTGGCTGCCTGTAGATTTCACTATTTGTTCTGCAATATTCCCTTCCTGCCAGTAAATTGCATTGCCTATCAGTCGGAAATGTTTAATTATTCGCTTCCCATGTTTAATTCATAATACAAAATTGTTGATTTTTTTTATTTTTTTTTAAACCCCTCAAGTTTCTCTATCAACCGTACACAGAGAAGCCTCCAAGGCTTTCAGGACTCTGAATCCCAAATAGTTTTGAACCATGGTTGATCTTCACGTGTATTATTGGAGACCAGTGTCGGACTGGGTGCCCTGGGCCCACCGGTGAAGGTAATTCTGGGGGCCCACCAATGAGCTTATTTGGAGGCCCACCAGTGTTGTTGATTCTGGGCTCCAGTCTTACAGCTGCTGTACATGACTGCACATTCCTCTTATGTTCTGCCTCTTACTTTTTGCCTCTTTATCTCTGCACTTCTTCCTCTTGCAAAGGATGCAAATGCAGTTAAAAACCAACTCCAGGTCTGCTATGCTCATGGCCCACTGGAGGGTTTCCCTGCAGGCCAGTCTAAGCCTGATGAAGATCACACATGGGGTGTTTCTGAAGTAGTGGTCCTCATCCTCCTGCATCATATCAATAGCAGGTAATGCTGAGCCACCTTAAAGAGCACATAAAACCTTCACGCAAATACACAAAAATTGATAGTAGATGAAATTATAAGACTTTTCTCAAACACATGTCATTAGCAATGCAGAGAATTTACCTCAGTATTACAGGGGGATAGGTTTCACTTTTACTTGGTAACTCAGGAGATCCTTATCATGCTGTGGGAGGTACCAACTGTGCAGGGGGAGCTGAGGGCATAGCTGCGTGTAAGGGGTTATCTAAGTCTCTCTCTACATACAGTACAGCAGGCACAGCATACTGAGAAAGAGGTTACCTGATGCTTCAGCCTCCTCCTCCATAGCACACAGGCATCTATATTACACTGCTGCTGGTGTGCACATGACATAAACTTACAGGCTCCCCCTTGCGCAGTCGACTCTCCCAGCTCAACAACAGTTCCTTTCATACAACTGTCATCACAGTGATCCATCAAGCGGTCATGTGCCGACTTGGGCCGACTTCAGAGCTCTCTTAAAAGGAAAGCGCTTTTTAAAAAAACTGAATTACAGGTGAAATTCTATGATTTTTCTAATGAAGCATATTTGAGAAAGTGTTTGTATTATAGTCTCCTGTTACATCATGGGGATTCTCTGGAGGCTATAGGTCCTCTTTAAGGGAACTTTTTTTGTGTAGACAACTCCATCTGTATGCTGCTTAAAAGACCCCTCCAGTGTTTTTTTTTTTTTTTTTCTTTCGTTCATTAGAAATTGCTTCTAGGTATACAGCATCACCAATAATTTTGCCAATCTGCAGCTGAATACAAGATTTCTCACTGCTGACCCTGGCTTATTTGAAACAGAAGTTAATCTCTTATGAGAGGTTCAAAATCAGTTTCATAGGAATGCATAGAAAGACAGTCTTCCTGTCAGCATCAAAAGCACAATGTCTATTAACTAATCAGAGAGCAGGTCATGTGACCTAGAAGAGATTGTTGCATCAGCCAGAAATCCTGTATTCAGCAGCAGGTAAGCAAAATTACTGGTACTATGGTGTACCTAAAAGCAATTTCTTATGAACTAAGGGGAAAAATGTAGAGTGGTCCTTCTAAGGGATTGTCTACTGTAAATGTTCCATTAGGGTGTATGGGCATTACTGTGGGGAATGTGTTGCTGGGATTAACATATATATATAAGCCAAAATCCAGTTAAAAATCTGCCATGGAATGTTATCTCACCTAGAAGCTATTTTCTAGTGTTGCTCACATCTGCTTCTGTTCAGTTCGACATTGTTTTAACTGAACTTGTCAAACAAATTGGGTTTGGGACCTTTAAAATCTGAATTTTTAATTTACTCTGACCCTAACCCTACAGATGTAGTAGAGGTTAGCTTGACCTGTGATATCATGGCTTTGCATGTTATCTGATCCTAGATCACAACAAATTCAAAAGGAACTGAAAAAGTTGTGATAACGTTCTGTGCCAAGTTTATCTTTGCTACATCTGTAAATCTAGCCCTTATCATGTATTTGCGGAGGGAACTTTGGCACATAATTGCGCTGCAATGCGCCCGAAGTACACCCCAAATACGTACCAAATATGGAAAAATCATAGCACTTACTGAGTAATATGTTAAACCTGTTTATTTCCCAGCACACAGTACGAGCCACTTAAAAGAACTGACGTCACTTCTTTTAGGTGTCCGTGTGTCGGGGAATACTGAACTGAATAGAAGGCCGGGCCATAGCGCTGTTGAAAGTATGTGCTGGCTAGAAACAGAAACGTAAGCGTATACATTCATATGCATTAAATTAAACCAACCTGAAAATAAGAGCACACAAAGATCAAAGATGGGACGTCAACTCCTGTGCTCCTGCCACAACACATGTTTTGTGCTATATATTTCACCAGGGGAGGTTGGAATCGGTCAACATCCTCAATCTGAGGCACTTCCAGTCCAAAATCATATAGACTGGAAATAACAAACAAAAGTGACATCAGAGTGACAATGCCACAGGACTGGAAGTGCTTAGGAACGGGTAAGTTGGGGTAAGTTAAACCTAACCCCAATTTAGGGTTATTGTTACGTTTATGATACAATTTTTGCCAAATATCTGCAAAAATCAATTCAGGTTGATCCAAATTGGAGAGCACAAATTTGGGTTGAATTTGACCTTGAGCTCAATCCTAAGGGCGCATCCCCACGGCATAGGACAAATAACCGGCCGGTGTTTGTCCTGTTTTGAGCCCGTCCACACGGCCGCGGGGGGGGACAGCTTTTCTCCGCGATAAGCGGAGAAGAGCCCTCCCCCCTCCCATTGAGAAGCACAGATTCCGTCCGAAAACCGGACGGAAGATGGTGCTTGCTCAATGTTTGCCGCCGGACCGCCGGCGGCAAAACAGCTGGGCGGAAAACCCGTTCAGTGGGGACTGCTGCACGGGTTTTCCATAGAGCACAATTGTGCTCATTTTCGGCCGGTTTTTCAGGCGGTCTGAAAAAACACAAACCGGCTGAAAAACCGGCCGAAAACCCGTGCCGTGGGGACATGCCCTAAGGGTTTACCAAATCCATGGTGATTAGCCGATTACCATAGGGGCTTCATAATAACTCATGTGTTAAGCAGACTACTCAACTCATCCCTCCCTGTCCATAACTTGGCCTGTCTATGAATTGAGTGTATATGAATGATCCAGTAATCTAAATATGGACTTATAGTTGCTTTCTTATGATAACAGCTGCCTAGTAAGAGTCTTGCTCATCATCTGGGGACTTGTTATAAAGTGTGGTTTGAGCTGAATAGGATAAAGGGAGTTTCTCAACATGATATTTCACAGAGCCACAGGCAGCTTCAGACTCACACTGCCAGTCAGCTAACAAAGCAGTTACAGTGACATGGTTTCAGGAGACTTAAAGAGGTTGTCTCACCACGCTGTTTCAGAGCCAAAAAACAGATTCAGATTCATGCATCCTGTCTCTTCCTGGTTAGGCTGTGGCTGCTTATATGGTGGTGTTTAGCATATAAGCTTGACATTCACAGCTCTTCTGTAAGCATTGACATGAGAGCAGGAGATGTTATCTATAAGTGGGGGGGGGGGCCCCCCCCAAAGCAGCTGCAGAGCTCATTGTAAACATTATTTGAGATAACACACTGTTCTCAAGCTGCCGGCCTGATCCCTGCTATCAGATAAGACAGAGAGAGAAAGGGAGAGCAGGACGGTAACCAGAGAAACCTGTGTGCACTGTGAGCTGATAAATTCTAGATTATCTCTTCAACAAAACAAAGAAAAAATATGCAATATATTTGGAAAATTTATTCAATTACCCGTCCCTACATGTTTACAGCTGATCTTTGTAGTGAGACAACACCTTAAGTGTCAGTAAACAATGCCACAGACCTCTGAGGAGTGAAAACAATTGCTTTTCAAAGATAAGAAATCCGATCTTGTTAGAGATAAAGACTCTGCTCTGCATGGTGACATCACATCCTGCTCTCTGAGTAATTAGAAAGGGAGCCATAGACAGTTAAGCTTGAGGAAGGCTCATTGTTGAGCGGAAACGTTGCACATTTGGGTGAAATGAAAACCGCTTGATTTTTGGATGGGCTGTCTGGACCTCTTTTGGATATATCGCACGACCCGTGGACTGGGCTTACAGGCTTGCACCCATCATATTTATTTTCTTGTGCTGCTGCTTTGATCTTTCTAATAGATAGTAAGTAGTGTTGAGAGATTATTATCGACAAAGTTGAAATCGGCACAGTTTTTATGTTGATCGAAATTTTTAGATCATGTGATAATTTAGGTTAAAATCTGTGCATTATCTATTAAGATCGCGCTTCCTGTAATTTTGGCGGGAAGCAAATCAGATTACAGAATAGAGCAGGGTGAGATATGTGTGCGACGTCATGACTGGGAAGTGTATGGTTGCGATTGGCTGGAAAAATCCATGACTCGTTTTACATAGAAACAGCCCTTCCCTGTTCAGCATCAGTGTCTCACAGCGTCTCATAGGAGTAGGACGTGCAGCTCTGCGTGTCGATCCAAACCAGCTCAGCGAAAATTATTCTATTTCTTCACAGAGAAAGCTCTACTGTTAGCTGTGGCTCCTTACAATTAGTTTGATTTGATATTCAGGGGGGGGGGGGGGGAAGATATTTTTGTAGTTAGGTGTGAGAATTTTAATGGAGAATCTCCCGCTGTAAAGTTCACGGGGGGGGAGCGGAAGGGTGCGCCACCCGTGGGCGAACACTGACAAGCTTTATAAAGAATAATGGATAAAGGTTCACAAGACTAGTGTAGATCATTGCACTGCAATAGATTTATTATATAACAGTTTTCTATGAAAATTATTTCCTTGGATATTGGGGCAGCCTGAATATTTTATTAGGATACACATACCTTTTCTAGAAAATAACTGCTGGTCTCTTTTTAGGCGCAAAACTCCACTTTTATTATCAGTATACATTATCAGATATGGTGTTCTTTTTCATTTGCCCATTCCACCTTTGTTGATTATATCCACTTTGCAGTTAAATTAGAATCCAGCATATTTTGTTAGTCAGCACTAGGTTGATAGGGTCCAAAAATAACCTTGTATTATCACATAAATTTCAGATACGTGTTTTTGAACTTTGGCGCCACTACAAGCTTTGTTCATTGAGAGCACCTTGCACTTATATGTGAATACAGCTCATATTTTGTAGTCCACCACAGGTGAATTGGAAAGGTGTCTAAAAATACTTGTATTATCCAAATACATTTCAGATACGTGTTTTTACACTTTGGCGCAGGGCCAGCTCGTGTTCATTGAGGACCTTGCACTTAAATGTGAATACTGCTAAATTTTGGTGTCACCACAAGTGAATTGATAAGGTGCCAAAAATACCTTTTATTCTTCAAGAATTCATGGACTGATATGTGTTTTTTGCACTTTTGCCCATGTCACAGTAAATTGTTGTTAGAGCACCTTGCAGTTAAATTTGAATCCAGCAATTGTGTAGTTACCACAGGGGTGGATTGAAGGTTGCCAAAAATTTTACCTTTTATAATCCGAATACATTAAGATACGTGTTTTTACACTTTGGCGCATACAGCTTTGTTAATTGAGGAACCTTGCTCTTAAATGTGAATACGCAGGCAAATTTTGTTAGACCACTCGCAGGTGAAAGTGATGGTGCCAAATAAATACCTATGTATTATCGATTACATTTCACAGATACGTGTTTTTTACACTTTTGGCGGCAGGCCAGCATTTGGTTGATCGATCTACTTTTGCAGATGTGAATACAGCAATTTGTGTCTGTGATTTGAGGATTTTTGAGAATAGCTGGGATTTGCTCGTCTTTTTTAATAAGAGACTTCCCAAAACTCTTCCTTACTTCTAAAATTTTTTATTTCCTGAACATGGGAGTGAAATGAGGGTGGTAAGCGAGCAAAGAGGGGGTGGAATTGGAGGTAGAGTTACGTCGAGAAGGTGCTCCATTCAGTGCTGGCGACAAACTCGATGCCAGCGGTTTCGTCGTTTGCAGGACCTCTGGCTGTCATCGCTGGGTCAGAGCCCTGGAATATCTCGAGTAACGAACAGCGTCGCTCAATTGCTGATCCCTCTGTGGTTAATGCAACCCTGCATCCAGGCAGTCCTTAACCTCCTCGTCCTCCCAGTATCGGCCACAAATGTCGTCATCAGCTATATCAGCATCCATCCAACATGAGCAGGACCAAAATGTCAACTCGTGTACCACCACTGTGGATAACTCACATTTTTGGGAGAACTCTTTGATCACAAAAATGCGGTTGGGGTCAGAAGGCATGTCAAAAGATCAGAGGCCAAAGATTGATGATTTGTCTCTGCTCTGACGCCAGTACTTGATGCCATCAGAGGAGGAGAAGGAAGGCCGGTCAATCGGTCAAAATCCCGGGCGTTCGCAAGCACTAGCTCAGTTCCCTCTTGTTGTATGCCTGAAGCTCCTGGATGCAGAATGTTCAAGGCGTACGAAGTCACTGTGTTGATGATGATGATGACGACTTTTTCGCCAGGATTACAACGTGGTCTTTTCAGCAGAATTTGCTTGCGAGCGCTTCATCACGGACGAGAGGAAGTCGATGTGGTTAGTGTCAGTAGGGTTCCGCTCTCAAAAAGGGAGAGGGCGGTCACTAGAAACCAAGCCACGGTAAGCGGAAACCCGATCACTCCGCTTATCACCGTCGCAAAAAAGGTCCAGGACATCTCCAAGACTGGGGCTTCTTTTGATTCCGCAAGCCAGGTCAGAGGAAATACCCGCTCCCTCGGCTTATCACCGTCAAAAAGGTCCAGGACCTCTCAAGCCTGGGCCTTCTTTGAGCAAAACTCTGATTCACCCAGCGAATGTCATATGCCGCTTTGCAGTAAAGCATATGTAGAGGCAAGACCTTAGGTGGTTAAAACCTCCTCCAACATGTCTAGTACATGACAGCAAATGCATGAGTTGAATTGGAGACAAACACTTGGCCAAAAAAGGCCAGGACGACGCCTGGCCTACATACCACTGTCACACCTTCTGTCTCTAGCCTCCTCTCCGCTGCACCACCAAGCGTTCATCAGCTGACCCAAATATCTCAGAGTATGATCAGGGATCAGCCTACGCTTCAGCCTCCTACCGTCGCCCGAGTACCACCAGCACCATCAGAGACCCATCCTATCCCTTCTCCTTCCGCCAGTATTGACGACCTGCACGCCATACAGCGGCAGTCTAGCAGCCAGCCTCTGTCTTCTGCTTTTTGGGAGCAGAAGAAAAACATTTGATCCCTAACCATCCCCAAAACCATAAAGCCTCGAATGTCGGCATTGCCAGGCTTTGGCCTTGGAAATTGTGCCTTTCATCTAGATGGACACAGATGGGGTCCGCCACGTCATGGCCTTGACTGCCCTCAACTTCCAGATGCCGAGCAGGCATTTCTTTGCCTAAAAAGCCGTCCATGCCTGGCCATGCATCGTGTCATCTAAAATTTTCAAGGCGTGTTGGTCTGGCATCTGTGGCCGGAAAAAGTACATCTGACCACCGACACATGGACTAGTAAGCACGGCCAAGGCGCTTATATCTCTGTGACAGCTCACGGGTGAGCTGGGTGGATGCTCTCTGGGGGTGACGGTGGCTCTCAGGCTCGGCACGCACGTCTCTTCAATACCCAGGGATGATGCAGGGTTCTCCCCAAGGTCCTCTGGTCGGAATCACGTGCCCATATGAAAACCAGGCCGTGTTGAAATTAATCTGTCTTGGAGAACCATCCAGCACAGGTCAGAGAGCTGTGACGGCTCTCCGCTCTTCGAGACCACGAGCGCTGGCAGGGTGCCATGAACCTTCGTGCCAGCAAGGGTAGTGTGCGATAACGGGCGCAAATTGTGGCCCGCCTTAAGATCGTAGGCTGGAGCACGATCCTTGCCTGGCCACATGTCATGGAACCTTTGTCGTCCAGAAATTTTAAGCTAGCTACCCGGTCTGCGAATGCCTGCTGAGGAAGGCTCGAAGCTCTAAGTTCGCACATCCAAACGTTAACCCCCTGGCTGATGTTGCAGAGTCCAGCATCGGCCCTCCCTCGTCAACCGTCTCATTAGTTGAGTGGCAACACGCTGGAATTCCTCCCTCCACATGCTCCAGCGATTGTGGCAGCAGCGCAATGCCATTAAGCAGTACGAATTGACCACAATGGCCTGACAATCAGCGTGTGGGACTCGGGGTGTGAGCCACTCCTGAGAGTGGTAGGCAGGTGGAAAGACGAGATCTTGCACCATCCTGCCCAGTTTTGAAGGAAGCCTCCAAAATGGTCAGTGCGGACGATGCCCTTGTCAGCATGAGCTTTCTGGTGATCTTAGTTCTGGAACTATCATTTGACATCTCTGAAAATCATCAGGTCCCGAAAGCGACGGAGGAGGAGACGACACCGATGCGGAAACGGAGCCTTTCTCTCGTCGAATCCACAAGGCACCTCGACAGTTCTCAATTTTATTGGTCTTCATTAGGCAGTGGTTCGGGGTCTAGGGCTAGTGTCAAGGCAGCGCATAAGGCTCTCAGGGTGCCATCATCTCAGGCAAGTCAGGGCTGTGTGAACCTGTGGACGGAGGAAGCGGGGAGGGAGGAAGAGGAGGGGATGGTATTCCTAGACACTGACGTTACGTCCTCCTGCCTTGGGAAAGTGGTTGGCGCAATATGAGGCGGATGGAGGAAGACTGAGGAAGATTTCCAGTTTGGCTAGTGCCCTCGACCCAGAGGCTTGGGAAATCAAGGCTCCATTTCCACATGAGTGCTTGGGTGCTCTATTTCTTCCAACATGTCCACGCATTAAGGCCATAAATGTAAACAGTTACTGGGTGGCCACCCTATCCTGGTTCCTACGGTAACATAAAAACAAACTCAGCACTTTCTTCCATCCACCCAAATAGAGATTAAAGTGCAGCGGGAAAATGGAGACCTTGCTGATTGATCAACTGGAGATCATCTCTTGCGTATGCTTCACGTTCTTCAAATGTATCGGTGGTAGAACATCAGACGGACGTGACAGCAGTAGGAGCGACAAGTAGCCGTAGTGGCAGCAGCAGCAGCAGGCAATGTGGCAGAAGCCTAATTGGTGAACTCTGGCAACTTTTTTTACAACTCCTCACCAAACGCATGACAATGCCTAGTGCAACACATCCAACACACAGAGACCAGCTTAATATCATGGTGCAGACTATCTGCGTCTCAACACCGATGTTTTTGTATGTGTTCCGGACCCTATAGACTTCTGGGTAACAAAATGGAGAATTTCCGAGCTCGCTCACCCAACGCCATAGAGGTGTTGTCCTGCCAGCACGCCAGCGTATATCTGAGAGGTCCGTCAGCACAAGCTGGAGGAGTAATTGCAGACAATGAACGCATCGCTTTCACAGAGAATGTGGATCGATTTGACTTTCATCAAGATGAATCAGGCATGGATCTTGATGATGTTGTGGCCCCAATTGCCGAGGTCACCGATTAGTTGCCCGGTTCTACTTAACATTTCCCTTCAAACAGAAATGGTCCTCTTGAAAACTTTTTTTTTAAAATGATCATATCCTACTCATTTTTTTTTCTCTTTCCCAACATTCATTTGCTGGTTTTGCTGTGGATGGAGCTGTAAAAGACAGCCAAGGTTTCATGACAAAACCGTATTTCCATCTTACTCACTTCGTTTCTTTAGAAAGTTTTGCATTGTCAATGTTTTGAGGAGGGGGTGTTCATGTGCAGTGAGTACAGATATAATTATGGTCCTTTGGAACAGAAAATGTGGCTTTTAAGTGGCATTTCTCTCCATCATCAATTTTTTAATCAGTCGGCTAAGAAGTCATATTTATAATTTTTTGGGGTATGTAGCTGTGAGATACCGCAATATCATGGTCCTTTGGAAACAGGAATGTTGGCTTTTAAAGTGGCATTGTTCTCTAAAATTTTTATATAGTGATGAGTTGTCACATTTTTTATAATTTTTTGGGGTCATGTTGCTGTGAGATAACATGCAATAATCATTGTCCTTTGGACAGAACTGGGGCTTTAAGTGGCCATTATCTGCTCACAATTTTTAATAGGGGTTGAGAAGTCATATTTTATAATTTTTTGGGTCTTGTTGATGTTAGTACAGCCAATAATAATGGTCCTTTGGAACAGAAATGCTGGCCTTCTAAGGTGAATTTCTCCCTCCCAATATTTAACAGTGGCTGAGAAGCTAATTTCTTATAATTTGTTGGTTCATGCTGCTATGAAATGCAGCTATACTACAGGTCCTAGTTATAAAAAAATAAGTTGTTTCTAACAGACACTTTGTTCTTCAAAATTGTCCAAAGTGGCCTCATGAGGTCATGCTTTTAATTTTTGGGGGCATTTGCTGTGACATGCAGCTATACTACAGGTCCTTATTATAATAATAATTGTTGCTTTCTAACAGACGATTTGTTCTTCACAATTGTCCAATGTGGATCCAAGGTTTCAATGCTTTGATTTTTGAGGGATTTTGCATGTGACATGCATTATACTACAGGTACTATATAAAAAAAATAGTTTCTAACCAGACATTTGTTCGCTTCACAATTGTCCAAAGTGGCTCAAGGGTCATCGTCTTTGAATTTTTTGGTCGAGGCATTTATGCAGTGACATGCAGCTATACTACAGATCATATTATAAAAAAAATTTTGTTTCTAACAGGACATTTGTTCCTCACATTTGTCAGTGTGGTCTCAAGGTGATGGTGCTGTCAGAAACAGGAATAGGTAGGACTCACTGTTAATGGAACACATCTTGACAAAATGACTTGTTTTTGGCCAAGATCTTTAACAGAGCTAGCAATCCTGTATTGAGGACAACCCATTTAATACAATAAAAAAGAGAAACAAAAGGACATGGTGGGAATTCCATCCTATTATTAAAAATGTGTTCTTCTAGAATTAAAAACTACTAAAAAAAAAAAAAAAAAAAAATAAAAAAATAAAACTTTGCATGTACAAAATTGCTGGTAAAATAAATTCCTCTGAATTGTACAAGGAGGTTACAGGAAGACTTGACCAGAAGTAGGTATCAGAGAACATGGAGTATGTGGAGACGGACGAGAGATATCAAAGTAGAGACCATTTCCTCCTAGCGTTGAGTAAAATAACGAAAAAGTATGCCAAGAAAAGGGCACCTGGGTGCACATGGAGCGCTTAAACTACCAGTTTTCCAAGTGAAGCTCAATTGGTCTGCATGCTCATTACGGAGGGGCAAGCGCTAACTATTAAAAAAAAAAACACTATCACACTGCGACAGGGACTGTATATGTCAGTTAAAACTAAAATGGTGGTTGAGAAGGATCCTTTTTCCGGCACTTTTAATCTGGCGGTCATGCTGGTTTGGGGCTCATCGCTGTGGCCCCAGGAAAGGGTATAGTCAATGTCCAGTGAAACTAAATATGGTGGTTGAAGACTTCCTTTTTCGGCCTTTTTAAATGTGGGGTCAGCAGGTTTTTGGGGCTCTGCTGCATTCCAGGACAGGGATATTCAATGTCCAGTTCATTAACATGATGGTTCAAATCATACTGCCTTCTGGCCACTTTCTTAAGTTGTGTGTGACTGAGGTTTAAGCGGTCAGGCTGTGGGTACAAGACAGGGATACGTGAATGGTCTGTGATTTTTTTTCTGTGACTTTTTATAACCTAAGGTGTGTTGGCCTAAGATGTAGCACGTTTTCCATTTGTACTGTGTGGATGTTAATTTCAGCTTTTTCCAGCCCTGTTTGGGTGTAAGAATGAAGGTGTTGTTGCTCTCCCATAGACTTTATGGTCATCGCTCTAATCGAATGCTCATATCAAAAACCTTATCGGATGGTGGAGGACTATCGAATATCGCGACGGATGTCGATAGCAACTGTAATCGCTTCAACACTTACTACAGGCCTGTTGATACCTGATAGCCTGAATGCACTGGTTGCTAATAGCTACAGAACTGGCTTCTCTGCAGCCTTAGAGGAAGCCAGTAAAAACATCCCTGAATTCAAAATGAAACCAAGAAAACAGGACTGAGGTAAAGTGAATCAATATAGTTAGACAACCCCTTAAGGTCTATATTTTATTGTTATTTTATGCATCTCAAGCCTATTTTTATTTATTTTTTTAAACCCATTTTACTTTTTTCTTTGAAGTTTTTCTAACAAACCCTAGTTCAGGGGTCTGCAACATCGGTTCTCCAGCTGTTGGGAAAGTACAACTCCCATCATGACCACTGAATTTGATTATTAAAACATGCATGATGGGAGGCTGTACTTTCCCAAACAGTGGAGGAACCGATGTTGCAGACCTGCTCTAGTTTATGGCAGAAGATAGCAAAAGTATAAAGGTGGCAGCTGACTATAGTCTCATAGAAATATGAATATGAATCCATCAACATTCAAAAAACTTCTCACATCTCATACCTCCTGATCCAGGCTCTTCTGTTCTGTGTGCTCAGTAAGGGGGGCCGTGTGTGAATTTGGTACTGGAATGCAATCATGTGACCCAGAGGAATTATATCACGGCTTTCCTCTCTTTAGTCATAGGAAAGGGTCTGTTTATGTAAAGCATTGTGAGTAAGCTGAGAGGTAAAGTTTTTGCCTAACAGGCCCATGAGTCTAGTTCAAATCCCTGCAGGACCGAACCTGTGTTTTTTTATTTTCTCCTTATCAATATACAGACCTCATTGAGGTTTCTTTTTTATTTATTTGCACTGTTTGACTAATTACTAATGAGTACAGAGGAAAGGAGTAGAATGACAGCACCTGGGGTTTGAACACTCAGCAGCTGCCTGAGAGGAGAGGTGATATCTGAGCATGTGTGACCAGGACTGAGAAGCTCTCAGCCCTGGTCGTATCCCTTGGAGATGAGCTGTAAACAATGGATTACTAAAGGAGCAGCTAAAACAAAAATGGTGCAGAATTTTTAACAATAATAAATGGTGAAAATGTTTGTTGTTTCATTTGCAAGCTTCCCATGTCAATTTTACTTCATGGCAAAACCCCATTAATGTGAAGTAACTCTCATGAGAACATCATGTTATCGTCATTCTTACATATAAGGGCAGAAGATGTGACATCCAGCTCTGCTACATTCTCTGTAGGAATGCAAGTTTTGCTTGACATTCTTGCAACAGACTATTCTATGAGTCTCCAAGGACAAACTCCATGTGCAAAAATGGCGACCTTCAAAGCACACGAGTTTAGTCCGCGGCCATGGGGCGCGCCGTCAGATTTCACATTTGGTGATTCCACCAGAAAATGTTTATTTTTGGTATCAGAAAACAGCTTTTGCTTCATTAGAGGAGACTACGGCTACTGGAGGCATCAGCTTTAAAGGAGAACACACAGGGGTCCCTGCAGCCTTCGAAAGCTCGCCTTTTCATGTGTAGAAAATCCACCTCGTTTTAATCCCAGATGGAAAGTTGAAGAACAAACTGGCTTCGATATTTGCCTTAGGCTTTACCTGTGGTAAGATTCTATTTCATGTATGTAACGCACTAAGAAGTTGAATCCAAATAGGTTCCTTAAACACTCTCCTATCTTCTGTAACCTTGTGTTCTGCAGAGGAAATAGAGAGAAATGTGTTGGTTTTACTGCAATGTCACATTTCTCTGTGTACGTTTGTAGCACTATTATCCCTTTATAGTGGATACATGCAATCTTCTACTGTCTGGAACCTATTGTGATAAAAAGTGCCATAGAACACAAAGACTGAATAACTAATAAGAGCATTTTAGATATGTGTACAACATCTTTATGGACAAAATGCTTTTTAGAACCTGCACAAGTGCCATGTCCTCTTCATTCTGGTGGTCTCACCACCTAATGTAGATCTCCACTGATTAAAGCTTCTGATATGTGCATAATAGGTAATATAAAGTTATGGAAATAGGTACTCTATTGCTTTAAGGGGGGTGTCTGGTAAGAAAAAAATGCATTTTTATTGCATGAAATAAGTGTTTGATACAACAGAAAAACAAAAATGAATATTTGGTACAGAAACTTTTGTTTATAATTACAGAGGTCAGATGTTTCCTATAGTTCTTGCACACATTGCAGCAGGGATTTTGGCCCACTATTCCATGCAGGTAA
>JAODAL010062831.1:0-19552 GCA_025379985.1 Phyllomedusa bahiana | reverse complement strand
CCAGTTTTTTTTCCCCGTGCCCCGTCTGTTGCGGCATCCTCTAGTGTCATTGGCTCTTGTCACTCACCAGTCCCGGCTTCTGTCTGTCCTGCATTTGTTCCTGCTGGCATATTCGTGTCTCCATTGTTTCCTCCAGGTACCTGGCATCCTGTGTGCACACATGCTCCCTTTTGGGGCACGCGCACGGCATTGCACTGTATTTAAAGAGATAGTGTTCCTATTTCCTGCCCAGTGACCTGTGACCTCTGGCTTAATAAGGAACTTCCTCCCTTTGCTCTGGTTCAGTTTGTTGTTGTGTTTGCTCATACAAAGAGCTTTACCCCTTGGCTGCTGATTGCTGCTGTTACTCCTGTACTTTTACCAGTTCCTGTTTACCCATTACCTGCTCTACATCTGCCACTGCACCAGTCTGCTAAAGTCCTGCTGATACCTGATGTAGTACCAAGACCGTTCCCATCCTGGGACTGTGCCATCCGTTTAAAGGCTACTCCTGCGGTGCCCTGTGTCCATTCCAGCACCGGCTACCCAGACCTGCACTTCGGTTACCCACCACGAGTATTACCATCTGCGCCTGCGGTGAACTCAGAGGATCCGCCATACCCGGATGTTTCTAGCCTCCTCAGTTTGAAAACGTAACAATGGTAACACATATGGTTCATTAGGTACTTATTTTTAGCCTGTGTGAGCAGGTCTGCGCTTGTCATCTATGGGACCCTGGAGCTATTAAGCCTGAGAGAAAGCTATGTCCTGGGTTGCTAGAGCCATAGCCAGGAGATTGTTGGGATAAAATGGAAACTGAGTTACAGAGGTTCACTGTTGTCAAACACAGTATGGCGTAGCAAAACCGAATGTTGCCAAGGAGGGACAGTTGATGAGCATACAGGCCTGAGAAGGTGTCTTAGAGTCTCTGTGGGCTCTATAAGACCCCAGCCCTGAAGAAAACTGCAACTGGGTTAAATAGGCTATATAATACCTGAGCCTTGAGATAAATAGCAACCAGCAAACAGAAGGAGATTGACCGCTCACTGGTCTATAGGGTGGTCTGTTAGGTACAGTCCAGTTACACTGTGGACTTGTGGAAACTACAGTAAGAGATTGGTCCAATGGCTATTCAGGGTAAGTAAAGTAAAACATGATGTTATACAAATTTTCCAATTAGAGAGAAACAATTTAAATGTTGCATGCCGCATTGCAAGTTGGAATGATAATTTGTAAAGTAAAAGCATTTTGTGTGTAGATAATATTCACCTGTCTGAATACTAACATGAAGTTGAGTAATGCTACATTTGTGCTACTGTATTTCTGTTGTTGCAAGTTAAGGGTGAGTGAACCATAAAGGGGTTTTGTCACAAAGTAAAATTGATGTGGGAAGTTTGCAAATTAAGCAATAAATATTTTCACCATTTATCAGTATTAAAAATTCTGCACCATTTTTGTTTTAGCTGCTACCTTAGTGATCCATACTGTGAGCTTGTCTCTAGGGGATATGACCAGTGACAAAAGCTCCTCAGTCCTGCTCAGACATCACCTATCTTCTCAGCAGGGCCCTTGCTAGGGTCCTAAAACATCCGGGGCCCGGGCCCTTTGCGTTAAGTTTTGCTCAGTAGCGATGGGTTCACACAGCATTTTTCACGCCACATTGTGAACTGCGGTATGTATTTTCACAGAGAAAAAAATTATGTTCCTGTCACTAATTTTCTGCATATTTCACATAGATCTTGTCCATCACCTCCACAGTCACTGTACAATGAAAATTAGCACTGACAAATTTGCTTTTTCAAAAGCGCACACCTACGTATGGTATTATAGTACCTTACAAATAAGTCACCAAATAATAAACCTATACATGGAGCCAGGGCAGTTCCTAGGCTAAATTTCACTCAGGGCGAGGTGAAGAAATGTCGCTCCGCCCCCTCCCCTCCCCGGTAACATATGGCGCCACATTGCATCACCATAAACCAAAATATACAAAAAGCTTTACCACAATCTGCTACATATAAAACTACCAAATAAAAGTCATACAGTTACCAAATAACACCGCTACACCAACCAGAATCCCAAGACCACAAAGACGACATAACACGAGCACACAGTGACCGAATAATAAAACCACACCATGTCCACATATCACCACCACATAGTGACCGGATAAGACAAACTGACCATTACTGAGTATAAACCATTATACTACAACCGATAATCCCGGCATACAGTGACCATACAATGGTGGATACCAGCTGTACACAGGCTCTGCAGACATATAAATGGTTACAGTAAAGTTACATCTAGTGACTCACAGGAGACGTCTCTGAAGAGTTGTTCTTTTTCTCTTCTTCTTCTTTTCCATCTGTCCCAGACGCCATGACGACTGCTCCCGACTCTTCACTGTAAAATTTACCAAACAAACATCTTAGACTCCTCAATTTATCAGCACTTCTCTACTAATTCCTGTCTCTATACAAACTCCCCATCTATAGCCCCTCATATGGTAGCCAAGTAATATGCCCCCTGTAGCCACGTAGTAGCCCCCTGTAGCCACGTAGTAGCCCCCTGTAGCCAATGATGCCCCCGGTGGCCAGTGATGCCCCCCTGTAGCCAGTACATGCTCCCTGTAGCCAGTGATGCCCATTGCAGCCAGTGATGCCCCCATTGTAGCCAGTGATGCCCCACTGAAGCCATTGATGCCCCTCTGTTGCCAGTTATGCCCCCATTGTAGCCAGTTATGCCCCCATTGTAGCCAGTGATGCCCCCATTGTAGCCAGTGATGCCCCTCTGTAGCCAGTTATGCCCCCATTGTAGCCAGTGATGCCCCCATTGTAGCCAGTGATGCCCCCTGTAGCCAGTGATGCCCCCATTGTAGCCAGTGATGCCCCCTGTAGCCAGTGATGCCCCCATTGTAGCCAGTGATGCCCCCCTGTAGCCAGTGATGCCCCCATTGTAGCCAGTAGATCCCCCCTGTAGCCAGTGATGCCCCCATTGTAGCCAGTAGATCCCCCCTGTAGCTAATTATAAAATAACAAAAAATTACTCACCTGACCACGGTCCGCGCGTCCAGTTCCAGGAGCTGCTGAGTGGTGTAAGTGGCGTGACGTCATCACGCTGCTTACACTGCACGCAGCTCCCAGGAATCTCCTCGGCGGCAGAGCTGAGCACCGAGGAGATCGAGCGTCGCAGAGGGGGTGCGGTGAAAGCTGTGCGCCTCCTGCGACGCTGTGCATGTTGAGCACCTACATACAGGGGAGGAGGCAGGAGGGGAGCGATCCGTCCCACTTCCTCCCTGCAGGAGCAGCTGCTGGCTCTGCGCGACTGTTATAGTCAGGGGCGATCCTCCGGGCGGGCGAGGGAGGCGGCGCCCCCCCCTCGGGTGACCGGAGCCTCGGCGCCCCGGGCGATCGAACGCTCCACCCGCCCCTAGGAACGGCCCTGCATGGAGCAAATATACCATACAAATCAAAACTCCTACAAAACCAAGACCAAAACTATTATTACTTAAGGATCAAATGATACTGCCAGACTATGGCCAAACACGACCACCACATGTGACTATCAGTTGTACACAGGCTCTGAAGATATATATTAGCGACACACAGGGACCATATAGTGGTAGAAACTAGTTGTGTTTAGATTCTCTGCAGAAATGTAAGTGATTACACTGAAGTTACATTTAGTGACTCACGTGAGATGTCTTTTCTGATCTGAGTCCTTCACTTTCCCTTCTTCAGACCACTATGCTGACTTCTCCTGGCCACAACTCATCTGCAGAATTTATCACAAAAACATTTTAGAATCCTCACTTTCCCAGTACCTATATACCTACCTACCTACCTACCTACCTACCTACCTACCTACCTACCTACCTACCCATCGGGGGGGTTTATATAACTACCTTTCTAATGGGAGTTTATTCTGAAAAGCATGGTGACACCCCATTCCCACAGCAACTGTCGTTTTTTATAGAAAATCCAAATGCCTGCTGTGGGGGATGGGTAGTCACTCATCTTCCTTTATAGGTAGGTCGGTATATAGGTATCCTCAGTAGGTAGGTATATAGTTTATATGTCCCCCGTTAGTTAGATATATAGGTAATAGGGCCCCCAGTAGGTATATAGGTAATAGGGCCTCCCAGTCTGTAGATAAGTAATATGGTCCTCCCAGTAGGTATATAGTTAATAGGGCCCCCAGTCTGTAGATAGATAATAGGGTCCCCCATCTCAATACTTTGTTATATATCCTTTGTTGGCAATGAAAGAGGTCAAACGTTTTCTTGAAGTCTTCACATGGTTGGCATACGCTGTTGCTGGCATGTTGGCCCATTCCTCCATGCAAATCTCCTCTAGAGAAGTGATGATTTGGGGCTGTTGTCAAAGCTTTTCTAAGGGGTTGAGATCTGGAGACTAGCTAAGCCACTCCAGGACCTTGAAATGCTTCTTACGAGGTGTGCTTGGGATCATTGTCATGCTGAAAGACCCAGCCATGTTTCATCTTCAATGCCCTTGCTGATGGAAGGAGGTTTGCACTCAAAATCTCACGATACATGGCCCCATTCATTCTTTCATGTACATGGATCAGTCGTCCTGGTCCCTTTTCAAAGAAACAGACCCAAAACATGATGTTGTCATCCCCATGGTTCACAGTAGGTATGGTGTTCTTTTGATGCAACTCAGCATTCTCTCTCCTCCAAACATGATGAGTTATGTTTCTAACAAACAGTTCTACTTTGGTTTCATCTGACCATATGACATTCTCCCAATACTCTTCTGGATCATCCAAATGCTCTCTAGCTAACTTCAGGCGACCCTGAACATGTACTGGCTTAAGCAGGAAGGCACGTCTGGCACTACAGGATCTATGTCCCTGGCGGCGTAGTGTTTTATTGATGGTAGCCTTTGTTACGTTGGTCCCAGCTCTCTCCAGGTCATTCACTAGGTCTCCCTGTGTGGTTCTGGGATTTTTGTTCACCATTCTTGTGATCATTTTGACCCCACAGGGTGAGATCTTGTGTGGAGCCCCAGATTGAGGGAGATTGTCAGTGGTCTTGTATGTCTTCCATTTTCTAATTATTGCTCCCACAGTTGATTTCTTCAAACCAAGCCGCTAACCTATTGCAGATTCAGTCTTCCCAGCCTGGTGCAGGGCTACAATTTTGTTTCTGGTGTCCTTTGACAGCATTTGGTCTTCACCATGGTGGAGTTTGGAGTGTGACTGTTTGAGGTTGTGGACAGGTGTCTTTTATACTGATAACAAGTTCAAACAGGTGTCATTACTATAGATAATGAGTGGAGGACAGCGAAGCTTCTTAGAGAACAAGTTACAGGTCTGTGAGAGTCAGAAATTTTGCTTGTTTGTAGGTGACCAAATACTTATTTTCCACCATAATTGGCAAATAAATTCTTTCCAAATCAGACAATGTGATTTTCTGGATTTGTTTTCCCATTTTGTCTCTCATAGTTGAGATCTACTTATGATGTCAATTACAGGCCTCTCTCATCTGTTTACGTGGGAGAACTTGCACAATTGGTGGCTGATTAAATCTTTTTATTCCCCACTGTAGATAGGCACTTGACAGGGCCCCCAGTATATATATATATATATATATATATATATAATATATATATTATATATATTATATATATATATATATTATAATATATATAATATATATATATATGTAGGTAATAGGCCCCCAGTATATAGATAGACAGGTAATATGGCCTCCAGTGTATCTAGATAGGCAGGTAATATGGAACCCCAGTATGTAGATAGGCAGGTAATATGACCCCCAGTATATAGATAGGAAGGTGATATGGCCCCCTGTATATAGATAGGCAGGTAATAGCCCCCCCCCTCCCACCGGAGTACTCGGCGGAGCAGGGAGCACTCGCTTTCTGCTCTGCGGAAGCTTTCAACTATATGTGCATCCAGTTGAAGAGACCGTTGACGCCTGGAACCCAGCGAGGTTCGGGCCACAGGCAGTTTTAACTGGGGCTTGTGCCCCGGATAAAACTGCCTAGCAATGCCCAATGTCAATCTCTTCCCTGTCTAGTAGTCTGAAGAAGCGAGCTAGTGCTCTCGAAGGCTTACAATCAAATATACTCAATTAGCCTATAAAAGATATCACCTGATTTCTTTACTCTTCTACTATTTTCTGTGGCTAACATTGTACAACTGTCTAGTAATTACACACACACACTGCTGTCAACCTAGTCCTATCCTCTGTACCCTTAGCAATTAGTCAAACAGTACAAATAAATAAAAAGAAACCTCAATCAGGTATGTGTACTGAGAAAAAAAGGCAGAAGTACTAATCACTCAGCTACATTATAGCTGCTCAATGACATAAATAGACATTTGTTTGACTGGAGTGAGCACATCATGGGGAATGGTTTATTGATGTCAAGTCTGCTGGGTCAAATGATATGAAGTTTAAACAAATCATACATTCCCCTTTTGAACACACTGAAAGCTGAAGCAGGACAAATCAGACATGAAATGCCTTTGTGGTGAAACCCTTTTAAAGAAAAATGAGCCATTTCTAACAAGAATAAGAAGTGGGACTGAATGACTTCTTCTTTGTCTGGGACCATATTAAAACATTTAGCCCCTTAACCCACCTGGATGTATGGATACATCCTAGTGGCATTAAGGAGCTGTGTAGTGGAATTGCAGCGAGATAACCAAGTGCCGTGATCTCTTTGTTCAGTGTGAGATCAAACAGGTCTGTAGCTATAGAGACCACGGGAGCTGATGCAGGCCATACAAGAGGGGAAATGTCAGAATAGGTAGGACACTGTTAATGGAAACATATTGCAAAGTGACTTGTTTTTGCAAGATATTTAACATAAAAAGCAATCCTTGTAGTGAGACAACCCCTTTAGTAATGGTATTTTCTGCTACAGTCTTCCTATGTCTTACAGATTACTGAATTAGACATAACATCTGCTTGCAAGAATAAGTCCCAAAAAAGAATTTCATGCTGATGCTAATTCACAGTAAATTTAAAATTTAAATTATTGTTATTAATGTTTTGGACAAAGTGGGGGCATGACCGCAGGTCCACCCGACAAAATGATCACAATATCATCAATATAGCAGCTGTATCACACTATTTCCAACAGAAAAATGTGGTGGGAAGAATTGTAATTGTTTAATTGTTTATTTTGTAATTGTTTATTTTTTGTTTTATCAATACAGTTTTCTGTTGTGATATGCAATCGGGGCTATCTGTATAGTCTTCCAGCTGGCCTTATATATACCCATGTGTCAGAATGTTTACCATTAGAATCGTGTCGGTTGGTTAGTCTCCTGTTCACATACATTGTTTAGCAATGACCGCTTTTTCATGTATGGTATGTCTATTTTGATTTTTAAAAAATAAATTTTGGATATTTTACCATGAAGCCTGGTGTGGACTTTTATTTTGGTGTGCTTTCTATTTTCTACTACAGCTGTACGGTCCAGCACAGTGGTGGTGAACTGTTCACTATTTTCATGATTACAATGAGAAACTCACTTCAATCGGGCTGCCCACGGTGAAATCACGGGCTCCTGATCGGTGAACATGGCAGTTGGAAGCCTTTTGATGGCTTCCATCTCCGCCATGTTTTCAGGTTTACTACTTCCTGCCCCAGGCAAGAAGTAGTAAAACTGCCATGTTTGTACAACCTAATGCATTGTATAAACAATGCATTAGGTTGTGTACATGATTGAGCCCCCTAGTGGTGAAGCCCGCTAGGAGGACTCAAAGTTAAAGTAACAAAAATTTTTTTTTTAAAGTATTAAAAGATCAAATCACCCTCCTTTTGCCACTTTACAAATACAACAATAAAAAAGTTACATCTATTTGGTATCACTGAGCCCGAAAAGGTCTGATCTATTAAAGAGAACCTGTCACATAGTTTATGCCCCCCTTGCTGAGGGCAGCACAAGCTAGTGTCAGGCATGCTGTTTCCAGCGCTGTGTCCCTTATTCTGTAAGATGCTGCAGTTTTCGTGTATATAAGGCTCAAATCTGCAGTTTTCAGCCAGAAGAGTCATTCAGAGTCAGTTTTTTTCAAAGCCCGCCCATCTGAGGCTAGCCCCGCCTACCTCAACTGATAAACCTATTACTTTGAATAGGTTGAAACATGAGAATAACTGTCAGTGGGTGGGGCTAGCCTTTGGTGGGCGTGGCTAAACACCTACTCATGAATAAGATTTGAGGGGTAAATGCTCTAAAACTACAGCATCTTACATAATAAGGGACACAGTGCTGGAAACAGCAGGTCTGTCACTAGCTTGTGCTGTCCTCAGCAAGGGGGGCATAACCTATGTGGCAGGTTCCCTTTAAAATATAATATAATTTACCCTATACACTGAACGCTATAGAAGAAAAAAGTTCCAAACGGCAAAATTGCATTTTTTTGTCATTTCACGTCCTTTAAAATTGGAATAAATTGAATCAAAAAAGTTGCATGTATTCCAAACTGGTAGCAAAAAAAGTACTCTTCAGTACCTCTCTGCCGTTTCACTCAAGTCAATAGGTGTTAGTACAAAAAAGTTATTAGCCCAGAAAATGGCGCAACAGCAAATTTCAAAAATAGAAAATGTTTGGAATTTTTTCACGGTACCAAAACATAATGAAAGCCGTGCATGTTTGGTATTGCTGGACTCATATCAATCTGTAGAATAAACATAACACATCATTTTTACCGAAGATTGAACGCCGTAAAAGCGAAACACCCGCAAACATGGCACAAGTAATTTTTTTTTCACATTTTGCCCCACTAAGAATTTTTTGCGGTTTTCCAGTATATTCTATGGTACAATGAATGAGACCATTAAAAATAAAAATCCCTTATTTGTCTATGTAGGTGGAAAAATAAAAATGTTACGGCTTTTGGAAGGTGAGGAGGAGAAAGATGAAGAGTAATTTTTTTTCTCTTTGGAGGCATTAAATGGTTAAGGATTTCTACCACCAAAAGTGACATGCAACTTAGAAATTATATTGTGCCACCAAGGTGTTATTATGAGTGTGTTGTACCACTTTGTTTGTTTGTAACCATCATGAATTTGTGCCACTGTTGCTGCAAAAAGAATAGTCCTCTGGTAAACCATACATTTTTGTTTTTTTAAGAGACACTTCACAAGAGCCTATTATATATACCCCATTTCTTCTAAAAGAGGTCTCCAACCTGAATTCCTCTAGCTGTTAGGAAACTACTACTGCAGTGGGATCTGACAGCCATTGGGTACTATTTACAGCAAATAATTAGGAACTAAGGCTTGTTTACACTATGTTCAATATGCAGATTTACCAATTGAATCAGTGATGCTAAACAGGTCTGTAGTGCATAACAAACCAGCAGATATGCATTGGTATACATGTTTTTTTCTGCATAGGAAAGTTTAGAATGCGGGCCAATGTATATAAAAAAGAATAAAAAAGCAGTACAAATTATTTTTGTATGGAGGGCCTATGCATGACAATTGCCAACCACTGTGGAGTACGAAGTGGCATACATTGGAACTTTAAATTTGGTACACATGGTGGAAGTTTTCCAAAGTTGTAGCTCCATATTGTGATATGAACATAAATTGAAAAAATATTATAAATAGGAATATTTTTAGAAATGAGAAGTGGATGCACACTCTGGCAGTCTGTATGCTGTAAACTGATACGCCTTTATGATTAGTATTTTAGAGTACATAATACTGTATTCCATATAACAGAACAGGCAACCTCCATACAATGACTTATTATGAAGGCACTTATTATATTGGAATCATATGGGTCAGTACCAGTTTTACAGGACTTTAAAATGGTGAGGATCATTTTTCAATGCTGCACATGAACAGCAATAGAAAACAGATGAGGTAATAACATTTGCTCATTTAGCCACTCAATAAAGTATTCTTCAAAGCTTTAACATAAGAAGTGATTACATTTTGGCTCAGTAATCTATCTGAATACTATGGTTATTGACTCCTGATCAAATTGGCAGCCTATGTTGCGGCTACGTAATGCTCAGCACAAGTGCTTCGGTCCTACAGATGCTGTATACATCACAGGTGACATCTGTTCTTCCAAAATTGTTATGCTGCAGGCCCAAACACATATATACTTTGCAACCATGCAGAAATCCATTAAATCAGAGAACAGAAAAAGCAGCCCCCTCCCCCACAAAAACTAACATGAGAAACCAGAGACAGAACTGGCTACTTAAAAGAATAGATACAGTGATTATTTCCGTCTTTGCTTAGGGCTGTACCAACTGTTTATAATTTACTGTTTGGCAAGCTGGGTGTTCTCATTTCACTCATGGTTCAGGAGTCAAAAACATATGCTACCTTTTGTAATGAGCACTTCTGAAATGTAAAAATATCCATATTCTTGTCACTGAAAGTGTTTACGCAAGAGCAAAATGCCCCAACATCAAAATAAATCAGGAAGCCTTCAGACTTTATATTTCCATATGCTCGCTCAGTGCATCGGAATAAGAAAAAATCTCGGGAAAATGCAGCTTAATTAAAAACAAAAATTAAAAAAAAGAATCTTTTGTGCTGACAAGAAATGTACATGTTTGAAGTTTATCGACATTTGCTGTAATGGTTTTTAGAAATGCCATTGCTTAAGATTACCGGCACAGTTCACTAAGCAGTGCTATGCTGTAGACTGAAAACTGCAGGAAAGGAGTCTGTAATACCAAATAGAAACAATGGGTGACACATAAAAATACACATGCAAATAGAATTAGACTTAAGTACCTTGTCCGTACCACTCAGCAATACAGAACAATTAATGTCCATTGTAAGCTCTATGTACACAGATGTATCAGTGATTGATGCCTTATTTATAAAGTAATTGAAAGACATAAAAAAATTGCTAGCAACTCATTCCTCTGTCAGCTTCACAAGCTCTATATTGTCTGGGCCTGTATTAAAACTTGGGCTCACCAGAAGATTCTTTGGTCCTCTTCTAAGGCAGTGAGACCCTGTATAGAGACCAAATTTATTTATAGCTTGATTGAAAATTGTGCATTCACATGTAAATGTCCATTAAAGGGGTTGTTCCAATACAAGGATTGCTTTTTATATTAAAGATCTTACAAAAACAAGTCACTTTGCAATATATGTCCATTAACAGTATCCTACCTATTCTGAGATATCCCCTCTTGTATGGGCTGCATCAGCTCCTCAGGTCGCTATAGCTACAGACCTGTTTGATCTGATAGACTGCCAGCACTGGTTGCTATAGCTACAGCCTGGCTTCTACTACAGCCTAGTGGAAGCCAGTAAACACGCCCCTGAATTCAAAATGAAACTAAGAAAACAGGACTGAGGCAAGATGAATCAATGTAGTGAGACAACCCCTTTAATATATTAGATTTTCACAATGATTTGGGAGTGAGAGGAGGACATCCAGGGCAGGGCAAAAGGAAGACTCCAGTTCAGCCTACTGAGCTACAGTGTTGATCCAGAGGAAGGCAAAAACCCATGAAGTAGAAGACAGTTGTTCTCATTTTAGGGAAAAAATTCTTTCCCGACTTTAATCTTGCAATCAGAATAGATCCCTGGATCAACGACCCTTCTCCAGAATCCTAGTTACTATGGGCGACATGTATGATTTTTGGCACCCAGGCACCATTTTTTTGTGCGCATTTGTAGCGTAAAATGCGCCTAAATCTATGAACCTGTTCTACTGCGGGTCATAGATTTACTGCTTTCTAGCTACAAAGCGACAATTCTGGCTCAGGTAAACCACTTTTAGAGTGGTTTACCTGTTCCACCAGTAATGTGCCTGGATTTGCCATACTAAAGTCCTAAATGTGTAGAATCATACGCTTCCAGAACACCCCCCCGATCTCAGACGCATTACAAAGTGCCGCGGGCGCTCTGTAATGCGCCTGATATTGGAGGGTGCCTGTTGAAAAATAGAGCGAATGGGGCTGCACAAGTTTTTTGGCTAAAAAGACTTCTGGCGCAACCCTGTTCATACATGTCGCCCTATAACTTGTTATATCAATGCACTCTAGAACTGAATACAGACCTTTTTTGAACTCTGTTAGTAAGTGACCATGACAAGATCATCTGTCAAATAGTTACAAAGTCTCACTGCTCTTACAGTAATTAAACCCTTCCTATGTTTACATAGAAACTTTATTTCCTAAAGACGTAGAGGATGCCCCCTTGTTCTGGATACAGTCCTGGGTATAAAAAGATCTTGGGAGAGATCTCTATATTGACCTATATAACCTTTAATATATTTAAACATATTTGTTATAATCCGTCTTCACTAAACTCAATAACCCTAATCTTGCTAATCTGTCTGGGTATTGTAGTTCACCCAGTCCTTTTTTCACTTTTGTTGCCAGTTTCTGTTCCTGTTCAAGCTCTACAATGTCTTTCCTGTGCACTGGTGCCCAAAACTGTGCACAATATTCCATGTGTGGTCTAACCAGTGACTTGTATAATGGGAGAATAATGTTCTCATCATGTGCCTCTATGCCCATTTTAATACACCCCATAATCCTGTTTGCCTTGGCAGCTGCTATCTGAAACAGGCTGCTACAATTACGTTTACTGTCCACCAGGATTCCCAAGTCCTTCTCCATGTCACTTTTTCCTAGCGTTTTTCCGTTTAACAAGTAATCATGGAATGGATATTTCCTTTCCATGTGCATAACCTTGCATTTATCTGTGTTAAACCTCATCTGCCAATTTTCTGCCCAGATCTCCAACTTATCCGATATCATTCATGATATCTTATCATGATCTTATGTTACAGCTGAGAACCTTGCCCTGAGCTAAAACCTCTCTAAGCAAAGTGCTCCTGAATGAGGGACATGTTTAGGCTTCCTGGTTAGAAACTCTCCTCGCTGCTCCTGGTTGACAGCTCTAGTAGTCTCCTTCTGGTTAGGACATCAGCTGTCAATCAACAGTAGTGGACAGGGGTTGGGGTTGGGGTTTACAGCTGAAAAGCAGGACACTTCCCTGTGTCAAGAAAGTTGTGGCACTTGGAAAATTATTAGCATATGTTCACTGAGCAATAGATATACTAGAGATGCCACTCTTAGATCTCCTCAAAACCAAGAATCCAAAATGAAAAATAAAGCAGTCTAAAATGTAACTTTTAATCTATTATTTATATAAAACAACTCAGACAAGAAATATGGATAATGGCAACATAAATCCAATTGTTTCAAAATATAATATTTTCCACTTACGGTACACATGACAGCTGTGTACAGGAATAGAAAAAAATTTTTTGCATCCGAGTACAGTGAAAGAAATAATTATTTGATCCCTTGCTAATTTTTTGCCCATTGACAAAGACATGAATAGTCTATAATTGTAAGGGTAGGTCAATTTTAACATTAAGGGAGACATGTATGATCAGGTTTTTCACCCTTTTCTGGAGTAAAATGTGCCTAAGTGAGCCAGCTACGATGTCTAATGCGCCTAATGAATGTGTTAGGCGCATTGTTCGTAAGACTCGACACTTTATAATATGCCTAACATGAGGGGGCATTCTGTGGGTGTTATGGAGGTGTGTCGCACCACACTCGTAATATTAGACACAAATATGAATGTGGTTCGGTAAAACTAGGTACATTGCTGCTCGAACAGGCAGACTTATTTCAATGTGGTCTGCCTGAGCCTGAGGAGTTGGAGTGAGGCTAGATTTGCCATTAGGTCAAAAAAATGTCTTTTATTTCTCAATTTACACCAGTACAATAATAAAAAGTAATTTATGATAATTATCAAACTATATAAATTAAATTATTTAAATTCATATAAAATTAATATAAAAATATATAATATCCCCAAAATATAAAAATATCTCCTATAAAATGCATTTAACCTTAATAGAATCTAAAACTAGTTTTACATTAAATAACCCACTGATGTTGTTGTTAAGATTTTACAACTTTTAATTTTTACTACATTAAATTTAAAATGTATTTTTGCTGCTCTCGCCATTTATTCTACATACAGAAAAAGGCAGCACACCACCGGTCTTGCTGGGACCTGTGGTCCACCAAGCAAGATCACTACCATAGTTTCTATTCACTGACATGCTATTGTAATGACTTTTCTTTTATTTTCAACCTATCTATAGCCTTTATACATGTTAGGTGCATTACTAGCGCGCCTAAGTTTCGTAATGCGCCAAACACATAGGCGAGGCGTGTAGAACTTTAAACACCATTTATGAACGCATGAAAACCACTTTCATACATTCAGACACATTATACACTGAAAACAAGACTCGACAATTCACTTCTAAGCGCCTTCCTTCATACATGTATCCCTGAGAGATAGAATATCCAAATTAAAATCCAGAAAATCACATTGTATAAATTATATATATTTATTCGCATTTTGCTGAGAGAAATAAGTATTTGATCCCCTACCAACCATTAAGAGTTCTGTCTCTTACAGACCAGTTAGACACTCCTAATCAACTCGTTACCTGCATAAAAGCTGTCTTAAATAGTCACCTTTATAAAAGACTCCTGTCCACATACTCAATTAATCAGTCAGACTCTAACCTCTACAACATGGACAAGACCAAACACTTTCTAAGGATGTCAGGGACAAGTTAATAGATCTGCAAAGCTAGAATTGGCTACAAAACCATAAGTAAGACACTGGGTGAGAAGGAGACAATTGTTGGTGCAATAGTAAGAAAATGGAAGAAATACAAAACGACTGTCAATCAACATCAGTCTGGGGCACCATGCAAAATCTTACCTCATGGGGTATCCATTCATCATGAGGATTGTGAGTGATCAGCCTAAAACTACACGGGCGGATCTTGGTAATGTTTTCAAGGCAGCTGGGATCACAGTCACCAAGAAAACATTGGTAACACATTACACCATAATGGTTTAAAATCCTGCAGTGCACGCAAGGTCCCCCTGCTCAAGAAGGCACATGTGCAGGCCCATCTGAAGTTTGCCAATGAGCACCTGGATGATTCTGTCAGTGATTGGGAGAAGGTGCTGTGGTCAAATGAGACAAAAATTGAGCTCTTTGGTATTAACTCAACTCGCTATGTTTGGAGGAAGAGAAATGCTGCTTATGACCCAAAAAACACTGTCCCCACTTTCAATCATGAAGGTGGAAACATTATGTTTTGGGGGTGTTTCTCTGCTAAGGGCACAGAACTACTTCACTGCATCAATGGGAAAATGGATGGAGCCATGTACCATAAAATCCTGAGTGCCAACCTCCTTCCCTCCGCCAGGACATTAAAAATGAGTCGTGACTGGGTCTTCCAACAAGACAATGACCCAAAACATACAACCAAGACAACAAAGGACTGGCTCAAAAAGAAGCACATTAAGATCATGAAGTGTCCTAGCCAGTCTCCAGACCTTAATCCCATAGAAATCTTATGGAGGGAGTTGAAGCTCCGAGTTGCCAAGCAATGATCTAGAGATGATCTGCAAAGAGGAATGGACCAAAAATTCCCCCTTCGGTGAAAGCCTATCATCAATTACAAAAAACTGCTGTGCTTGCCAACAAGGGTTTTGCCACCAGGTATTAACCCCTTCATACCCATCCGTCCTAGCGGGAAGTACGTTCCTTCAAATGGACGTATGTGTATGTCATGGAGATCGTGCAAGATTACAAGCGAGCCCCGCATGATTTAAAACCCAGGGAAAACCAGGGGTTTAAATTTAGCACGGGCCTCATTGCGACCCCCCCAGGGCCCAAGGTGAAAAAACCCCATAGCTGCGGCATTTCCAAATTAAAGGGTTTCCCCAAAGAGCAAAAATTGAAAGGACAGAAGAAGGAGCTTCTTCTGCCTGTTTACCAATGCAGCCCAGCAACGATCGTGCTGTTTGCTGTTCCTAACAGACACCCGGGAGAGTTTTAATTAAACTTTCGGGGGGCTGTGACATCACCTTTCCTGGAAAATGCATTATGCAAAATATTTTAAATTGGCCCACGCACCCCTTTGTAGGTATTGTTTTGACTGAGTGCAATTGAAGAAGACCAATCCAGGTCACAGTATCAAAGAATAAACGTATCAACTGCACACCGTATATAATGCTTAAGTGAAAAAATTTTTTAAACAAAGGAAAGGGAAATCAAAACCAGGGTTTTTCTCTTTGGGATTTTAACCCAAAAACCCAAAATTGAATAATTTTAAACATACAAATCGGTGATATAAAATCGTTCCAAAGGAAAGCTAGGTGTTTTGAAAGGGAATAGTTGAAATTTCGGTAGATGTCTTAAGAAGGGAGCGACGATTGGGGCTTTTAAATGTCTTTAAAAAAGAGAAAATCTAAAAGGAAAGTAAATTTTAAAGTAAAAATAGATATGGCTGTACCAATTGTATAGGGAAAAATCCCGGGCAGTGTGGAAAAGGGGGAAGAAACCCCCGGAAAAAAGGTCCCAAAAACAGGGGCAGGTTTAAAGAGATATGGGGAAAAACCCGGGTCCAAGGTAGAAGAAGGAACGTTTGGCTCCCTTTAAATTTTTCCTGAAAACCGAAACGTTGCTTACTTCATAAGACATCTAATTTAAACTATCTTACTAACACCTAGCATCACTAGGCTCCATCTTATATCCCCCGAATTGAAATGTAAACATCTATTCAATTTAGATTTTTGGATTAAGTGCAATGAGAAATCCAAAGTTTTTATTTCCCCGCCTTTTTTTAAAAAAAATAATTTTTCACCTTAAGCATTAATACGGTGGGGGATTTTCGGGCAGGGGTGATTGGGCAGGGCACCGGGGGAACCCTATAGGGGCATTTCGTTTTGTACTGAATTTTCCCTTTGTATTAATCCAAAACTGAAGATCCTTAAACAAATCCCCCCAAAGGGGGGAAAAATAAAAAAAAGTGTAAAAAAGAAAAAAAGTGAAAACAAAAAATTTAAAAAAAAAAACATACACCACTCTTTTTTTCCAAAACAACCCAAAAAAAGAAGAAAAATAAACAAGTACACATTTTTGGTATTGACAGGGGGGTAACACCTGCCCCATAAATATGTTTATTGGGGGTTTTAATTTAAAACCCCCCTGGGGAATGCCATTAGAAAAAAAAAAAAAACAAAAAATTGCAATTTTTTGTTCATCCCGCGCACATAAAAGGGGAAAAAAAAGCGTCCCAAAAAATCATTTTAAATGCCAAAAAATGTAATGGTTCATCCCGCAAAAAAAAAAAAAAATTCCCTTTCATAGGGGTTTTGTATTTCGAAAAAAATAAAAAGTTATGGCTACATAAAAAACCGGGGCTCAAACATTTTTTTACACAATAAAAAAAAAAAATCAAAATTTGGGGGGTCGAAATAATCGTATTGACCCAGAGGTTTTAAAAGAATTGGTTTTGGATACTCCAACGGTGACGCAATTTTTTTAAAAAAAAAAAAATTTCTACTAAGGGTTTCCCGAAATTTTCTTCACCCTGCCGTCCCAAAAAAAGGTTTAAAAAATGACCAAAAAAACCTTTTCCCCCCAAAAAAAGATACCAAAAAAAGCCCATAAAAAAGATGGAAAAAATGAAATTCCCAACCCAAGTGGGAAATTTGTTTTGAATTTTAGGAAAAAAAAATTTTTGGGTTTGGCCCCAAGTCGAACTTTGGGGTTTTTCCTTCCGCGGGAAAGAAGGGGTGCTCTTTATTTATAAAATGGGTGCGAGCACATGGGTTACATGGGGCAAAGAACCCTTTTTGGAAAAAGGGGCGTAGCCCAAAATACATATGCGAGAGAACCAAACAGAACCCCCGGGATTCTTGATTCCACCGCACTATTAAGTCCGGGCGCGACCTGGGGGCCATACTGCTCCCGACTATTAGGGAAGGTGCGCCGCGGCTGCTTGAATGCCTTACTGAAGAACTGATTTTTATACAGCGATTTTTGTGGGGGGTCTCAGTTGTCTCAGAGATTGCTTCTTTTAAAGTTTAATTTGATTTTTGGGGGTTTTTGATCTGAAGGGCCAGGTGGTCCAGTGCAGCTGCATATGTACAGTCAATGCATTGCTCCACACTTGAATATCCAAGGGGGACTAAGCCCTTTTTCCCGTTTGTATTCATTTAAAAAAACAGCTTTTTTTTACAAACAAATACCAGTTCATTTACATCCAGGGGTTTAAATTTAACGTTGTTTTGCTGCGTGGTACTAAAATAAACCGTCTTTTTCACCCCCAAAAAATACATTTTTCCCCGTAGCATAATTACAACGAAAGGGTTTAAATTTCAATTTTTTTTTCTTTTTGGTAGCGTAAAAAAACACGCCATTGTAACACGCACAAAAACTCGTATTTTTGGTTTGCTCAATTCTTTTTCACAATTTACATCCAGGGGTTAACTAAGCGTTGTTTTTTCCCGTTGTGGGGACTAAAATAAAACCGTGTTTTTCACCCCAAAAAATCATTTTTCCTGTGCATAATTCACAAGTAAGGTTAATTAAAATTTTTTCTATTTTTGTTAGCGAAAAAAACACGTTTATTGTAACAGCTACACAGCGGGTATTTGTGGCTGCTAATTCTTTTGCCAATTTACATTCAAGGTTAACTAATATTTTTTCTGAGTTGTACTCAGTAAAAAAAAACTTTCTTTTTACCGCCCAAAAAATTCTGTAAATAATTCATATCCAAGGGAAATTAAGCCTGTTTGTCTTTTTCATTATAAAAAACCAATTTTTAAAAGGCACATACAAATCAATTTTCCGCCATTTGTGGGGCGCAATTTATATCCAAGGGGTTCCCAAGCTGTTTTAGGTTCATTTGGGGGTGTTTTATCATATCAGATTTCTTTTATAACAGTGTCTGACTTTTAGAACAAATTGTAGTCAGACAGAGAGGTGGCGGCTCTTCACCGCGAGTGGGAGTGGGACAAAATTCTGGAGCAGCCCAGGGCACAGAACAGCAAGGGACTCGCGCAGGGGGCACTCGGGGAGGGCACAACTGCCGCTTATTAGCGGGGCCGTGTTTTTTCAGCAACCCAATGGTTCTTGATTGGTTGACTAGGGCACCACTTCCTCCCAGATACATCTGAAACCCCGCCCAAAAGTCGGTGGGAACGCAGCACAACCCTTTGTTGGCATGGCCCCCGGGGGGGGCAGGGCCCTCACCTCCTCAACCTCTCGTCCCATCCTTTCCCCCGCAAGATTACTATGTGGGCTGGGCTCAGCGCCACTATGTAGCGAGGATAACAAATTTTAGGGGGGCATTTAGCACTACTTGGCAGCGAAGAAATGGGGCCCCTATCCCCTGCTTTTTTTTCAGTGGCGGCAAAGTTTTGATGTTGAGAGTGGGATGGGAAAAGGCATTTGTGGGGGTCAGCCTCTGCATACAAACAGTGATGGGACAGCAGTGACATGAAAAAAAAATAGACGATGATGTGCCGCCGCATTGGGACCGGTGAGGCAAGGGTTTCATCATCGCGAAAGAGGGCGTCAGCTTGCGCTTCAAAAGGGGCGGGGGGCACCCCGCAAGTGGTTGTGGGCGGTGAGTCCAGGAAAGAAGCAGTGTGGGTCGGGCCAAGCGGCCAGGGGCAAAAAAACCCCTTTTCCGGCCAAGAAAATAGCGGGGACAGGGTCAGCGAGACACGGGGGCG
>JAODAL010062830.1:0-19552 GCA_025379985.1 Phyllomedusa bahiana | reverse complement strand
CCTTTAAAATTTTTTTCCGAAAAACCGGGGAAAAAGGCCAAAGGGAAAAATGGAAAAATTTTTGTGGGGAAACGGGGGCCAATTTCTTATTAGAAATCAATAAAAAAATATCTTGACTTATTTGCCGGACGGGATTTACCGAGGATTTGAAAAATGTCCAAACCACGTTTCAAATTCTCCAAATTTTTGGGGCTGTATAAACCGAGAAGCAAAGAGTGATGCTATTTTTGGAAGAAAATAGTGATCTTTTTCAAAGGTTTTACAACTTTTTAAATGTGTTCCATGTTGTATATATAATCAATATTGTACTGACTGTAAACCAATGCTAGCATTCAGTAGAAAAGGCAGTGTAGTTTTTAATGTTTGTCTTCTCTGTCTGTACCCACTGATTAGTAAACTGTGGCTATACAATTAACAATCATATGTACCCTGACTATCATAACTATCATATATTTGCCTGGACAGCTGCTCTATATAAAGGCTGATGATTCTAGGTCAACTAAGTACAGCCCTTGAGTGAATGTTTTAAATGATCAGGTCTGTTATTACGGTGTAAAAATATGTAGTGTTACAATTAATAAAAGCGTGATGGATCTATTCTGATATTCTGAGACAAATAATAAATCATGTCTACCCTCATCCTCTAAATAGTCTCACATGGCTGTTGTATACAAAAATAAATCAGTAAAAAAAATATAAAAGTAGTTTGTACAGTTGAATAAAAGACATTGGTCCAGTTCAAGCAAGGCTGGAATAAGTTGTGGAAGAAAGGGAAGGTTAAAGGTTATTTCAAAACAGTTTCCCTCTTTCGATCCAGAAATATGAAGCCAGTAAGGCATGAAACAAACTGTCCTAAAAGAAATATTTCTCTATAGATCCCAATTGGTGATCAGACTGGATGAACCTTCCAAACAAGAACTTTTTACACCTTCATAAGCGTTATTATTTTGTTGCAAGCAGTTGTCTAAATCTTTTTAAAGCCTTCGCCCGTTTTTTGCTGTGTACAGCTCTTGAGGTGGATATTTTACAATTTTACTGAATTTTTTTTTTTTTTTGTAAGAAGGCTTTTTGCCTCTGGTGATTAAACCTTTTCTCTGTCCAGATGGAGGAAGTGTTTTCTTATTTTGAGAAGAGTTTACATAAAAATAAACTTTTCACCCATTTTTTGCAGAGACCATTTATTTACTTACACAAATATTAATTAGATATTAATATTATTATATCTCACCTTAGACATCGCTTCTCAAGACTAAATAAGTTTAATTCTTTTAACCTTTTTTATAACTGAAGTTAAGTCCCTTTTGTAATATACTGTAATTTTATAAAACAAATTTGCTGGCTTCTTGCAGTTCTCCAACAGCTGTTAGATGACAGTCAGCTTAGTAGTTCTATGAGTCATCAACAATGACAACTAGCACAGCCTTCTGCCTCCAACATACGATACATGTAGAACTACGACCATTCAACAAACAAGCTGTATCACAGTCACGTGCGGCAGAAACTGTAAAAAGTCATCTTTAAACAAAAATGCCTAATTATTTAAAAACCTCAAAAAAACCATACCAAACCTGATCTGTCAATTTCAACAATGGTGCCAACAGTCTAACAGAAGTACCTACGACAAGCTCCTCTAAACAAATATACAGTACTGTTAGAGGCAATTAATGGTATAATCACATATTGACACCATTGATAGCCAAGTAATATTTCAATAGAAAATCAAACCATGAGGAATATAAAGAAAGGGTTTGCAAAGTGTCATAATGGGTATTACAGAAAAAATAAAAAAATAAAACATTCCCAGAGATTGATATACTACTTTGAACAATTTGAGATGCAACCTTTAATCATCAATCACATACATGGAGCTGGCAAAGAAGCCCAATGCCCATCCAGGTTTCATCAGGCATAAATTAATGATTATCTGCACATTTCCTAAATATAGTCAGAGAGAGTTCTAATCACTAAACAAAAACAAAAATACAATTAAATTGTTAGCAGCTTGGTCATTGTTGAATAAAGAGAAGCAAAACAGTCACAGCATATATGAGATTGTAAACATAACCAATGTACAAAGTAAAGCGGAGATAAATCAATAACCAACCTACATTATGACCAAACATGTGTATGCCCAATATAATAAGGTTCACTCCAATAAAGAGTGTCACACAAATATACTTGAACCTAGCATGTTATATTTACACACATGGACACACTTGCTGATAACCTTCCCTTAACCCCTTACCACCACAGCCAGTTTTGACCTTCCTGACCTAGCCCCCTTTTTTAAATCTGACACGTGTCACTTTATGTGAAAATAACTTTTTGATACTTTTACCTATCCATAAGAGACTGTTTTCTTGTGACACATTGTGCTTTAAGTTAGTAAGAAATTTTGGTCCATACAATCCTTGTTTATTTATGAAAAATATCAAAATAAAGTGAACATTTTTTAAATTTTGCCATTTTCAAAGTTCAAAAATGTCTGTGTGTAAGACAGATAGTTATTCCACACAAAATAGTTTACCATATGTCTACTGTAGGCTGGTATCATTTTTTAAATGTCTTTTTGTATGATATTAGTGGGCTAGCACTTTTATTTTTAGGGACCAGTCCAGTTCTGGGTGGAGGCTTTGTAGGTGTGCCCAGCCTGTAAGTTAGCTATCCTATAAATAATCTAGAAACTACACATTTAAAATTATTCAAAACGCGATTTACGAAGTTTTATTAACCTATAAGGTGTTTTCATAGAAATTGAAGTAAAGTGAAAGTGGTGAAACCCTCAAATTTTCCTTTTGAGCAAATTTTCAATTTATGGCTCTAGCGTGCTACTTGGCTCAACCCCCAGCCTCAGAATACTATGAGTACCTACTGGACTTTGAGATCTCATTTTCATTACAATTTTTTTCAGGCGCCATTACAGATTTGCGGGCACCTCAAGGTGCTAAATCTTAATAAACACCCATAAAAACACCCAGTATAAGAAACTGCACCCCTTAAGGAAATATAAAGAAGTGTATCGAGTATATTGACCCCACAGGATTTACACAAATTTTTTGAGTTTTAGGCTGTGGAAATGAAAAAAATATATATTTTTTCAACAATCTGCAATTTTACCTAAAAATGTTTAATTTTTACAAGGAATCCTGTGGAAAAAGCACCCCAAAATTTGTTATGCAATTTCTTCCAAGTGCGGCAATATTTGTGGGTGTAAACTGTTGTTTGTGCACATAGCATACAAGGGAGGGAGCGCTATATGGCTTTTGGAACACAAATTTTGTTCACGTCACATTTGCAAAGCCCGCAAAGTACCAGAACAGGTGAAACCTTCCAGAAGTCACTCCATTTTGGATTCAAAATTCATGGATCTCATTTAGGGATGTATTATGCATTTTGGTGCAAAGGTGTTTCACAGTTTTTTTTAGCATTGGGCAATGAAAATGGGGGGAACGTAGTTCTGCCATTGTTTTTTGGTCTACATTTTTACATTGTTCGCTGTGTGATATAAAATTACATGATAACTGTAATTGGTCAGTACAATTACAATAATAGAATTTTATACAGTTTATGTTTTATCACTTTTACACAATAGAAATGAGTTTATACAAAATTCTATTTTTATTTATGTCTTCATAGACCTAAAGCTATAACTTTTTCATTTTTATGTATATGGAGTGGATTAAGGGCTTGTTTTTTGCAGGATGAGTTGATGTTTACATTGGTATCCTTATGGGGTTCATATGACGCTTTGATTGCTTCTTATCAAGTTTTTGTGAGGTGTTTTGAACATAATACAACAATTGCATTTGTTTATCGTCTTTTAAAATCTGTTTATTGGAAGGCAGGGTTGAAGAAAATACTGCAATCCTAGTAGTGATTTAAATTTTAACAGCACTCACCGTGCAGTATAGTACATGTTAGTTTTGCTCTTGGTCGATACAATTATGGCAATACCCAATTTATGCAGTTTTTTTATGTTAAAGCGCTTAAAAAATTTTTTTTTATTGTGTAAAACAATATTCATGCATCGCTATCTTTTGAAGGCCATAAGCTTTTTATTTTTCTGTATACAAAGCTGTGTAAGAATAATTGTTTGCGGGATGAACTAATGTTTTCATTGGTACCACTTTGGCATTTATATGACTTTTTGATCACTGCGGGATGAACGCTAATCTATGACTCTTTTGTTTATTTTTATGCTGTTCACCATGTGGGTTAGGTAATATAACAGATTTATAGGGTAGGTAATTACACATGCAGTGATACCAAATATGCATACTTGATCTTTGATCCTTTTTTCGCGCGATTCGCGTTTGTAATGTGGAAAAGGGCGGTGTAGGTGTTTTTTATTTTATTGTTTGTGTCTTACTTTTTTTGTGCATATTCACTTTTTTTTTTTTTAACCCGTCTCCATAGGGGACCTTGTTACTCCGTTTTCATCAATCGTGGCTGTTACAATGGGGAGCCGAACAGTACATAATACTGTGTATTGCTCTCCATGGCAACTGTCAATCATTATGCCTGGCCATGCCCGGGCTGCTCGGGAAGCCATTGATGGAGATAGAAGTAGCTCCCTACCTCGGTTTTTACCTTAGCTGCTGTTATCGATTGCGGCAGCTAAGGAGCTAAGCGACCATGGCCGGAGTGAGTTCTTGAAGTGGGTGACACAGCATGGGGCCAGCTGTAATATACAGCTGGTCCTATGCTGCGATCGTGCGGGCCCCACTGGAGGGCTCACATGATGTCCAGGATTTATCTTTATATCCATTTGCAGAGAGTCACTTCTCGCTAGGATGTACAGGTGCGTCCAATATCGAGAAGGGGTTAAAGAAAAAACCCACAATGGTCACTGAAATTACTTGAAATGTACACAAGTTTTGAAAAACAACCAATGAAACTGGCCTGGTCAAAAATGATGGTGCCCCTAACTAACTTCACAAAGAGCTCTATAGAAGCTTAAAACTTAATTTTTAATCTATAAATATAAAACCTGTCATAATAGTCAAAAAAGATTCACTAAAAGAACCTAGCAATACAACTGTACAAAATTATGTACAATGTAAATGTTTATCCCTAGATGCCAACTATACTAAAAGTAGCCCAATGTTACATTTCTCCAAAAGATAAGGAGTGATAAAAATTCCAATTAATAAAAACTAGATAAAAAAATAATTAGTTAATGGTCATAGGACTAATATGACGGCCGCTCCATACCACCTCTATGGGTGGTCATCACCAGATATCGTCAGATTTGACAACATAATACTTTTCGCCTTTTGGACAGAAAAAGGGGGGGGGAATGGGAAGCAGGAAAAAGGGGGGGGGGGGGGGGGGGGGGGGGTTTACAAACACTGCAAAAATTTCCAGGCCACCTTAATTTTTTTTTTTTTTTTTTGTTTATTTTGGTTGGACCACAATTCAAGCACAATGTCTGATTTTCATTAGTGGATTTGTAATAAGTTTAAACATTTTATTACTTTTGTCACAATTGTATAATCTTTACTCCTACATTAGTGATGTTTCCAATAAAGGTTAGCAAGTGGCAAATAATTTATGAGCCATCCCAAACACAATGCACTTGCTAGAAGAGCCATGTGCTTGCGATGAATGACCTACTGGTTTATTGTCCACATTGGTAACAGCGATCCAAGATTTATTTTTTTGTGACTTTGTTTATGTACTCAAACCAATTCATTTACTGTCACAAAGACAGCAATTAAGAATTCTGGTATCATCACTATCACTATCATCATTGGTGGCCCCAACATAAAAAAAAAAAAAAAACATGTAGAATAAGAAAATTAAAACACTTTGAGCGACATGTCGCGTTGGGGCTGCACCATTTTTTGGGTGTATTTTGCGCCCAAACACTGTTGACGCGTTCAGACCTGCATGTTTAATGTTTATATGTATTGCTGCCACACCAGTGTGCATTTGTTTTTTCAAACAAAGTTTTCCTTGTGCAAAACTAATCATGTGTTGTTTATCTGACTAAATTTAAGGAGGATGGTGGCCTCCATTTTGTTTTTGCAACCCGCCCACTTCCTCAGGTTTAAATCAGTACAGTGTTCTTTGAAGCAGGGTATCTTCGCATCCCTGAATATGCAGGGTCTGAACAGGACCCAATAGAGGTAACAATAGCGAAGGATCCACCTGCATTTGAGGTCCTCTTGAAGACTGGAGGTGGGCTAAACATTTATGCCAAAAGTGTGAACTAAGAACCCTAATTTTTTAATTATCATCTAGTTAGGCAGTAATGACTTTTTTCCAAATTTCCTTAGGTCCCATTAGAGTGGTTTTCCTTATCCTAGTGTGCCACTGTTATTTGAATTTGAATGTTTAATGTATTGCTGTCACACCATGTGCATTTGTTTTTTCAAACAAAGTTTTTCCATGTGCAAAACCAAGTGTTGTTTCTGATTATACGCCAGGCATGACACATTTGAATGCGCCTAAAATAGGTGCATCAAATATTCTAGCAATGATATGCTGTGCACCTAGGTTATGCTATGCGCCTAGATTAAGTGCATCAATTATATTATGCAAGGTAGACCACACGCCATATTATACAGTTTTCTTTCAGTCAGATGCACTATATACTCATTTAATGCACCTTAAAACTAGCATGGAGGTTTCTCTTTTCTGACATGTTGCCCTTTATGTTTTAATTAGTGATGAGCGATTGTGTCAACAATCGTTATCGAGAAGATATCGGCAATTATCATTGCGATATACGATTTATCGAGCCAATGACCCATTAAAGTCTATGGGAAGAGGAACAACAGCTTTAATCTTACACTCAAACAGTGAGAGAAGCTTGTAATTAACACCACAACAGGAAACTGGATACGTGAATACATATCTTTAGGCCAAGACCATTAGGCACCAAGAGTCATAGAAAAAATTCATAATTCTAAAATAATTATGTATATCAATGGCTACCGGAAAATGAACAAGTACGGGGGCTGCATACCAAGCAGGTACAGCGGTAGCAACGCTACGGGGACCCCTTTCACACAAAACAAGACACTCGGTATTAAGAAACGGCACATGGGGAAGCTGGCAGGAGACCCACTATACTGAGCACCATGTTGACAACATGCTTCATCCACATAATGTGGTGGCAGCAAGAACGACCCAACGGGGAACGAGGAGGACATGGCAGGGCCCTAGGAGTCCAGTTGGTCAACTGAGCCCTGTCTCAAATTCTGCATTCTACTGTCGAATTTTGTGGGTGGAAGGAAATTCTCACTTTTGATTTGGAACGGATCAATGAAGGTGACAACCATAACCGTTGTTCATTTTGATGGCCTTGATGGCCGCAAAATATGCTTTTCAATAAGACCATTTACTACGTTTTCATGTACAGCTGCATGACCACAAAACCACAAAGATGTCCTTGATGGACCATCAAAAATAAAAAGAGCCGAAGAAACAAGCAATGAACCACTATTTTAGTGAAATGGACATTGACTATCCCTTCCTTTAATGCAGCATGACCCCAAAAATCCACACAGATGCCCTTATGGACCTCAGATTAAAAATGCCGTAAGAAAGTATTGTTTGAACCAGTATTTTAGTGAAGTGGACATTGACTATCCATGTCCTGTATCGCAGCATGACCCACAAACCTGCATGACCCACAGATCCCAAAGTTCCGGAAGAAAGTAGTATTTGAACCACCATTTTAGTTGAACTGGACATTGACTAACCCTGTCCTGTACCTCAGCATGACCCTCAAATCCGCATGACCCACAGATTAAAAAGTGCCGGAAGAAAGTAGTCTTTGAACCACCATTTTAGTTGAACTGGACATTGACTATACTTGTAATATAAAATATCTGTAACCCAATTTGCATACAAGGGGGCTATTGGCAAAAAACTGACAAGCACAGAGTGCAATATACAACTATTGAAAAGTTAGATGAATGAGATATGGCGGTTTTACAACACTGACATGTAGCACCAGTTACTATAAAATATCTATAACCCAATTTGCGTAAAAGTGCACGATTTGCGCCAAACTGAGATGCACTGAGTGAAATAGAACTATTTAAAAGTTATATGGATTACATATGGCGGTTTTGGCACCACAGACAACAGGCAGCAGTTATTATAAAATATCTGCAACCCAATTTGCGTACAACGGGGCTATTGGCAAAAAACTCGGACGCACAGACACCAATAGAAATGCAAAAACAAAAAGGGACAATTTCACCTCAGGTGGGAGGTCTGCTGGCCACAAAGTGTTAAAAAAAAATAGCTATTTCCATGTGAGTTCAGGAGAGGAGAGACGAGGGTGCACATCATCAACCCTCCTTTCCGCCCCCACCCTCCTCGGCTGCACACAGCACTAGATTTCTTTACAAGTCTCTCGCTAACTAAATCAGAACTTAAATTCTCTAATCTAACTATATTCTAAGTTCAAAAAATCAAGGGGGTTTTTCTGTATAAAAGGAGCTCTCTGAGCTGTGCAATAGTGTTGAGCGATTTTTTCGACAAAGTTGAAATCGGAAAAGGTTTTTATGGGATCGAAAATTTTCAGATCTGCGTTTAAAAAAAGGTTAAAATCTGTGATCATCTTTTTTAAGTTCACGCCATTTTCGGCGTTCCTGTCTTTTTGGCGGCCGAAAATCAGATTACAGAATAGGCAGGGTGGTGTGTGTGCGGGTCATGATGGGAGTTTTTATGGTTGCGATTGGCTGGAAATACTTGACCTCTTTTTTTAACATAAAACAGCCCTTCGTTCACCCTTGTGTCTCTCATCGTCTCTGGAATAGGCGTGCGCTCTCCCTGGGGCCCAAAACAGTCAGCGAAATTAGTTATTTCTGCCAGAGAAAATCTATAAAATTTGCTGTGATCCTTTCCAATTAGTTAATTTGAGATTTGAGATTTTATGTAGTTGCCCGAGAAAATTTTTAAAAACGATCTACCCTGTAAATCAGGAGGGAGCGGGGGGGCGGGGGGGGGGGCGAAACAGACAAATTTTATAAAGAACACTGGATAAAAGTTCACCAAGATGTGTAGAATTTCCTGCATTCTTTATTATTTAAAAGTTTGCTATTGAAATTTTCTGGTATTGGGCGCCTGAACTTTTATTGGATACCATATTTTTGAAATGAGGTCTCTTTGTTTGGTGCTAACTCCCCTTTTATTTCAGTATACATTTCGATAGGTGTTCATTTTTTAATTTTTTTCCCCTTCCCCCCTGTGTTGATATATCCACCTTGCAGTTAAATTTTCAATCCGCATTTGTAGTCGCACAGGTTTTTTGTTGCCAAAAAAACCATGTATGTTCGAAAACTAACGAAACGTGTTTTTGACTTTTGCACACCCAGATTTGTTTTTGACGCGCACCACGTAAATCTTAAAAAGCAATTCTATAGTCACCAAGGGGGAATTGAAAGGTGCAAAAAAATACCGTTTTTATTAACCCAAAAACATAACAGAAAACTTTATTTTTGACTTTTGCGCCCCAGCTTTTTTCATTGACGCGCATTCCAAGAAAAATTTTTAAAAACCCGAAATTTTTAAAATTTCACCACAGGTGAATTTTGAAAAGGTGCAAAAAATCCCCTTTGTTTTATACGAAAAAATAAATACTTTGGTTTTTTTTGCCACTGTTGCCCAGCCCAGATTTTTTTGTTTAAAAAACCTTGCGGGTTTAAATTTGAATCAGAAATTTTTTGTTTTGTTTAGAGGGATTTGAGAATAGCTTTTGATTTGCCGCCCTTTTTAAAAGAGATTTTCCCAAAAAACTATTCCATATCTTCTCAAAATTTTTTTTTTTAAAACCCTTGGAGCGAAATGCATTTTGGGAAAGGAAAGGCCAAAGGGGGGGTTTTTAGCCTGGAGGAAGAGGTATTTAGGAAGGTGCTCTTCAGTGCTGGGGGAAAAACATGCCAGGGCCAGGGATCTTTTCATTTTGGGGAAACCGTCGGGCCCTGTAACCCGCGGGTCGGGCCCTGTGAACCCAAAAGTAACGAAATCATGCCAATCTTCCTTCATTTGGTTTTAATGCAACCTCATTAGGAGTTTCCCTCCTCGTCCTCCCGGGCCCGGCCCAAAAATTGTTTTCATGAAAACCCTAAAGCTTTCCGTCCCAACTGAAGGGGCCCAAAATGTCAACTCTTTGTACCCACCATGGGGAAAAACCCCATTGTCTGAAGCCCCCCTTTTGATGAAAAAAATCCCGGTTGGGGCCCAAAAGGGCAGTTAAAAGATCACCAAGGGTGTTTTTGTCGGGTCTGACGCCCATTTAATGTTCCCCATCAGGGAGGTGAAGGAAGGGTCAATCGGAAAAAATTCCGGGGGGTCGGCAACGCCTTGCGGGGCCCCCTTGCTTTAGCCCGCGTTCTGGATGCAGAAAGTTAGGCGACCAAGTACCTGTGTTGATGATGATGTTGACGACTTGGGGGTTCCACCCGGGTTTTTTTCCCGCAGAATTTGTTTGGGCGAGCCCCCTTCATCAGTGGATGAGGGGGAAGACGTTTTGGGGTTTGTGTCAATAGGGGTCCCGCCAAAAAAGGGGAAAGGGGGGGGGTCGCAGAAGCCCGTGATATGATTCCGAAAGCCACGGTCAGCGAAAACCCCCGGCTCATCGTTATCGCCGTCAAAAAGGCCGGGGACCTCTAAAACCCCTGGGCCTTTTTTGACCCAAGCCTCTGTTTTACCCGCGATGTCCATTCCCGCCTTTGCCGAAAACGCTTGGTAGAGGCAAGGCCCTTAAGGGTTTAAACCCACCAAAAACTTTGCTGTACATGCAGCAAATGCATGAGTTGAAATGGGGCAAACCTTTTGGGCCCAAAAAAAGGGCCCCAGCCCGACGCGGGCCTCCAACCACTGTCACACCCTCTGTCTCCGCCTCCTCCTCCTCCCCCACCCCCAAAGTGTTCCTCAGCTCCCCCATGTCTCTCGGGAGTCATGATCAGGGATCACCCTCCGTTTCAGCCTCCTCCGTCCCGGTGTCCCCCAGCACCACCAGGACCCATCCTACCCTCTCTTCCACCATTTTGACGACCTGCTTTGCCTTTCAGGGGGCCAAATTTAGCACCCGGGGCCTTCTGTTTCCGGGTTTTTGGGAGCAGAAGAAACACTTTAACCCAAGCCACCCCCAAAGAAAAACCCCTGAATGTCGGATTGCCAGGTTTTTGGGCCCTTTGGGAAATTTTTTCCCTTTTTCGGTCTGGTGGACAAAAAAGGGTTCCGCCACTTTCAGGCCCCTTTGCCTTCCCCCCAATTTTACCAGTTGCGAGCAGGCATTTCTTTGCCAGAAAAAGCCCCCCTCCCCTGGCCGGGCCACGTGTCATCAAAAATTTAAAGCGCGTTGTTGCATCTGTTGCCGGAAAAAGTCCATCTCCCACCGACACATGGCCCTTTAAGAAACACCCAAGGGCCCCCAAATACCCCATGTGCCCCAGCTAAACTGGGGGGCTGGGTGGATTCTTGGGGGGGGAAGGTGGCTTCGGGGCTCGGCGCACGCTCTTAAAAAAACCGGGGGAGGGTTTGCGGGTTTTTCCCCCAAGGCCCTTGGGGCATAAGTCCCCCAAGAAAAACAGGCCGTTTTTTAAAATTAAATTTGGCCTTGGAGACCACCCACACACAGGTCGGGAGCGGGGGCGGCCCCCGCAACGAGACCGAGCGCTGGCTGGGTGACAAGAACCCTTTGGGTGCCGGGGCAAGGTGGTGTGCGTTAACGGGTGAAAATTCTGCGGGCCCCCCTTTTAAGACGGTAGGCGGGCACACCCCTTCCCGGGCCCAACATGCCCATAAAACCTTGTCACCCAAAAAAATTTTAAAGGCAAACCCCGGGTCGGGATTTGCCTGCTGAAGAAGACTCGGGGTTTTCGGGTTTGAAATTTTCCGCCGTTGCCCCTGCTTCGTCCCGCCTGGGCGTTTGCAGCGCCCGCTCGGCCCCCCCTTTTAACCGTCTCATTGTTGACGTGGAAAACCGCGGGGAATTCCCCTTTCCACATGCTCCCACGATTGGGGGAAAGCAGCGCAATTCCATTACCCCCAAGTACAAATGGTGGAAACAGGGCCCTGACAAACCCAGGGGTTTGCGGACCTCGGGGTGTTACCCCACCAAGAGTGGGGGGCAGGTGAAAGAGCTCTGCACCACCCTTCCCAGTTTTAAAGAAGCCCCCAAAAAAGGGGTCAGTGCGGACGATGCCTTGCCAGCTTTTGGGGTTTGTGGTGATCTTAGTTCTGGATCGTTTCTTTTTGGGACACTCTAAAAAAATAAGGCCCCGGGCCAGCGACGGGGGGGGAGAGGGCCCAACAGATGCAGCCCGGAAAGCCCTCTTCCCCGTCAAACCCCAAAAGGGCCCCGACAGTTTCACATTTTTTCGGTCTTCATTACCCCATTTGGTTCGGGGTAAAAGGGCTTTTTGCAAAGCGGCACCCGCTTCCGGGTGCATTTATGAGGCAAGCCCCCGGGGGGGGGGCTGTTTTTAAAGCTGTGCCGGAAAAAGGGGAGGAGGAGGAGGAGGAGGTATTCCTAGACATGGGTTTTCCGGGGCCTTGGAAAGTGGTTGGCGGGGAATTTGAGGCAGAGGGGGAAAGGAAAAGATGAGTTTGCTGTCCCCCTTTAAACCCCAAGAGGTTGGGGAACTGGGCCCCAAATTCCCCTTAAATTTGAGTGCTTGGAGGGCCCAAATTTCCCCCAACATTTTTTCCTCGCTTTTAAGGCCATAAAAAAGAACAAAATTTTATTGGGGGGCCCCCCTCTGTTCCCCGGTTTAAAAAACAAAACTCGGGAAATTTTTCCCCACCCCCCAAATAGAGGAAAATTTGCAGTAAATGGGGGGACCTTGTAAATTGATAAAACTGGAGACTTTCTGTTGGTCTGCTTTACTTTTTTTAAATTTTTAAACGGGGGAAAAAAACGCCAGGCCCGTGACGCTTTTAGAGTCCCAAATTGCCTCCCGGCAGGCAGCCCCGGCAGCAGAGGCAAGGGGCCAGAAGCCTAATGGGTGCCCTCTGGCTTTTTCTTTTTTTTCCCCCTTTCCCAACGCTTGAAAAGGGGCGGGGCCACAGTTAAAACCCCAGAGACCACCCTTAAGTTTCATTGTGCACGATTTTTGGGTCTAAACCCCGTGTTTTTTTATGGGGTTCGGACCCAATAGATTTGGGTTTTTCCAAAAGGGGAAGAATTCCCCCGAGCTGGTTGCCAAAGGGGGGCCTTTAGGGGGTTTGTTGTTGCCCCGGGGCCGGGCCGGCGTTCAACCCTTAGGGTTGGCCCCCCTTTTCCCCAGCACGGGAGGAGTCATTACAGAAAAACCCCAATCCGGTTTTCCCACAGTTTAATGTGGACATTTGATTTCATCAGTTTTTTAGGCATGGATCTCTGATGTTGTTTTTGGCCCCCCCTTTTCCTTTGGTCACCGATAAGTTGCGGGTTTCTTTTTCCCTTTCCCTTTTCTCCAAACAGAAAGGGTCCTTAAAAAAACTTTTTTTTTTTAAAATGATGTTTTTTTTACTCCCAATTTTTTTTTTTCCAATTCCAAACAGTTATTTTGGGGGTTTTGCTGTGAGGGGGGACAAAAATAAAACCAAGGTTTCTTGCCCAAAAACCATATTCCATTTATATTTTCTTTTGAATTTTTACTTTGTCAATGGTTTTGGGGTCATGTTGCCTCACAATTTTTAACGTGGCTGAGAAGTCAAAATTTTAAAATTTTTTTGGGGCCCTTGTTGCTGTGGGTTTACAGCAATAATCAGGGGCCCTTTTGGGGAACCCAAAAAAATTTTGGTTCAAAAGTGGATTTCTCCTTCCTTTTTTTTACAGTAAATGAGCAGTCATATTTAAAATTTTTTTGGGGGGGAAAGTTGCTGTGAGTTACAGCAATAATCATGGTCCTTTGGAACAAAAAATGGGGCCTTCAAATTTTGGCTTTTCTCCTCACAATTTTTAACAAATAGCTGGGGAAGTCATTTTTATTTTTTTTTGGGGGGTTTCTGCTTTGAAAAAGCAGCCCAAAAACTACAGGGTTTTTATTTTAAAAAAAAATTTTTTTTTTAAACAGGGCATTTTTTCTTACAATTGGTCCAAAGTAGCTCTAAGGGGCAGGGTTTGAATTTTTGGGGATTTTGCGGGGACATGCAGCTATACTTTCAGGTCTATTTTTAAAAAATGTTGTTTCCCCAATAACATTTGGGTTTATAAAAATTTTCCCCAAAATGGTCAAGGGGCATGCTTTGAATTTTTTTGGGGGCCTTTTTTGCTGTGAAATTTTCGCCCATTTCTCCCGGGCCTATTCTAAAAAATGTTTTTTTCTAACAGAAAATTTGTTCTTTTACACTGGTCAAGAGTGGCTCAAGGGTGATGGTGTGTCCGAAACGGAATTTTGGGGGACCTGTTAATGGACACCCTTTTTGCAAAATGGGCTTGTTTTTTCAAGATTTTAAAATAGCTATCAATCCCTTTTTTGGGAAAACCCCTTTAATTTCAATTAAAAAAAAAGAAAAAAAATGGTTGGGGGGATTCCATTCCGAAATTTTTAAAAAAATTTTTTTTCTGAAATTTTTGTTTTTTAAAAAAAATTTAGTACCAAAAAAGCTGTTTAAAAAAAAATTTCCCCTTAATTGTACAAGGGGGTACAGGGGGGGAAAAATTGACCAGATGTAGGGGTTTTTAAAGGGCATGGAGGGATGGGCACGGAAGAGGGAAAAAAGTACAGAGGGGCCCCTTTTCCCCCAGCCGTTGGTAAAATGAGAAAAAGTTTCCAAGGTTTAAAAAGGGACCTGGGTGTTTAAAAGGGGGCGGGTTTAAAACCCCGTTTTTTCCCAAGGAAGCTCAATTTTGGGCCACAGTCTTTTTGGGGGGGCAAGCCCCTAAACCCGGTATTTAATGTTTACTGAGGAAGGCTGGAGTTCTAAAATTTCCCCGTCCGCACTTTTCTTCGCACGACAATTTTCGTTGCTGCGTCTTTAGGGCATTTTTTTCTTTTCGGTTGGGTTTTTGATGACGGAAAGCCAGCCCCGGGCTTTCACCGCACCCACCCGTAACTTTCCCGGCCCCGGGTTTTGGGTGTGGGCCCCGGGGCAGGTTTTAGTCAATGGCCATTTAAAAAAAAATGGTGGGTTGTAAGGGCCCTTTTTCCGGAACCCTTTTTTAAAGGGGGGAGGCCTTGCGGTTTTGGGGTTTAGCTGTGGCCCGGAACCCGGTTATAGTCTTTTCCAGTGAAACTAAAATTTGGTTTGGGTTTAAAGACTCCTTTTTTCCCGGCCCCTTTTTAAAAACTGGGGGTTATGCAGGTTTGGGGGCCAAAGCTGTGGCCCAGGACAGGGGATAGGGCAATGTCCAAAAATGAAACTAAAAAGGTTGGGGGTTTAAAGTCCCTTTTTTGGGAATTTTTTAAAAAATGGGGGGTTTAATTTTCCCGGTTTGGGGCTTTGCTGTGGCCGGAAGGTTAGTCAATGTCCAGTGAAAACCCAAAATTGGGGGGTTTTAAAGACTTTCCCTTTTTTCGGCACTTTTTTTAATTTTGGGGATATGGGAGGTTTGGGGTATGGCGTTCCCGGGCAGGGATTTTTCAATGTCCCCGTTCAAGTAATGGGTGGGGTTTATTGTCATTCCTTTCCTTCGGCAATTTTTTTAATTTTTTGGGGTTTTTGCAGGTTTAAGGGTCATGCTGGGTTAAAAAGGGCAGGGATAGTGAATGGTGTGTGACTTTTTTTCTGTGGCTTTTATGCCCAAGTGTTGGCCCAAAATGTGCAGTATTCATTTGTTTTTGTGGGTGTTTTTTCAGCTTTTCCAGCCTTGTTTTGGGGGGTAAGAATGAAGGTGTTGTTGGGTCTCCCATTGACTTTAATGGTAATTTGGAGGTTGATGATATCGGGCTTCGAAAACCTTAACGTGGTGGGCCGGGCTATGACTATCGGTCTTTTTCGATAAACCAACTTTTTCGCTCAACATGTGACAAAGCTATTTGGACGGCAGTGAGATGTGTTGCTCTTTTTTGTGAGACAGTGAGAAATGAGGGTGAAAAGGAAATGGGGGTTTTCATAAAATTTGAATGAGGTATGTGAAATTTTTTCAGCCAAAGAGATCCATACAACCCCCCCATTCATGACGGGCGTTCCCCCCGTCCCCCCTGCCCCTATGCTCTTCGCCCGTTGGGTTTGGGCCCCCAAAATTACGGAAGCGGCCCTTAAAAAAAGGCCCTTTATTGTAAATTTTTTTTATAAAAGTTTTTTGTTCGTTTCCCGAAACTATCGCATCATCGCGAAAACACCGATAAAAATAAAATTGCGGCCCATTTCAACTTTTGTCGTTTAATTTTCGTCATCCCTGTTTTTTTTGTGTATTTCCAAAATGGGCAAAAGGGAAAACTTTAAAAACCTAAAATAAAGAAAAACGTTTAATACATGGGTATCCCACCCGGCAGCACAAAAAAGATGGGGGTCGGCATCCTGAAATACCATTTTAAAAGGCATGCCTATGAAAAAAAAAACCAACACCACAAATTAAAAAGGATTTAACTGTCTCTCAACTGAAAAAAAAAATACATAAAGTTGCCACAGCTGTGCATGTGTACAAAGACCTGTTCAATCATTACCAAAACAGAGAGGGAAATTTAAAGGGGTTATCTCATTAAAATGACTGTTTTTAAACATGTAGAGAAAGGTAAATGAAAAACCTTTTCCAAAACTTTCCTGTTTTGATTTTCTTTGTGCAGGAGAAAGAAGTTTTTATTTTTTTGTGTCAAGTTTCATGGTCAATGCCCCTCCCTGCCTGACTTTTATTGTGGATGTTGAACACCCCTTTAAGACCTGTTTAATGTTTGTACAGCGTATTTAGTCCCAAAGAAAACCAACAGATAAAAATATATCTCATGTGGAAAGAACAAAAAGCTTTTTTTTTTTATGAACTCCCCCAAAAATTTGGGGTTAAAAAATAGAAAAAAAAAATATCTGCAATTTTGTGCATACCCACAAATGCCTACGCTATTTATAAACTGGACAAATAAATAGCAATAGTTCATTATTTAAAGTTCGTATTCTGGAAAACAGGAAATAGCTCTGGTCGAGCCCATGAGAAAAGGGTTTTGGGGTTTTTTTTCAGCACACCCAAAAGAAGCCACGTGTCATGACTTTAAATGGGGGGGGAAAATTGAGTTTGTTTATGAGAATAAGGTTTAGAGTTAAAAAAAAGCAAAAGACAGCAACAGAACCTAGGGCTTATAGTTTTGAAGGGGGGAAGTCAACCAACTTTAAGCGGAAATGTACTGAAAATTCAAGAAGGGAGGCTACATAAATGGGTTGGAAATATTCGGGCCCTTTAAATTTTTTTTTTTTTTTTGCAGCCCTTTTGGTAAGTCAAAAAGTTCATTTTTTGTCTTAAATGTAACTCTCCCCCCCCCCCCTTCTCGAAAAAAAAAAAAACAGAAATATAGTTTTTTTTGCAAATTTTTTAAAAAGGGGAAAAATGAAATAATACGGGTTTTTTAAGTATTTCAGCCCCTTTGCTGTGACACTCATATTTAACTCACATGCTGTACATTTCCGTCTGATCCTTTTGAGATGGTTCTACCCCTTATTGGAGTCCAGCTGTTTTTAAATTTAAACTGATTGGATTGATTGGGAAAGGCCACACCTTTTATAAAAGCCCTCACAGCTCAAAGTGCGTCAGAGACAAGAGAATTAGAAGTCGGAATTAAAAAGATGCTCAGAGACGAATTGTGATAAGGGGCAGATCTGGCCCAAGGTTGCAAAAGAATTTTGCAGCTTTTAGGGTCTAAAGACAGTGGCCTCTATATCCTTAAAAGCAAAAAATTTTTTTTATGATGACCACAAATTTCCTCGGCCCCGGGTGTCAGCAAAAATAAGCAATGGGGAGAAAAGCCCTTTGGGGAGAGAGGTAAAGAAGAACCCTAAGATCATGTGGTGAGTCCGAGAGAGTGGGAGATGGAGAAAGTTCCCAAAGTCGCCCATCAACCCCGCACCCCCCCCCCCCCCCCCCCCCCCCCCCCCCCCCCCCCCCCCCCCCTCTGGCTTTATGGAGAGTGTGACGACAGAAGCCCCTCCCCAGTGCAAGAATATGAAAAAAAATCCCATAAGATTGCAAAAAAAAAACCCCAAAAACACAAGAAGGACTCGGGCTATGAGAAAAAGTTCCTTTGGCTGTGAGTGAAGATTTAACTTTTTGGGGTTAATTGTATTTTGGGGGGAAAAACAGGCATGCTCATCACCTGCCCCCAATTTCACTCCCAACAGTGAAAATGGTGGTGGGGAGCATCATGCTATGGGGTTGTTTTTCAGTGCAGGGCAGGACGACTGGTTGCAATTGAAGGAAGATGATCCGGCCAAATACAGAGTATCCTGGATGAAAACCTCTTCCGACGCTCTGGACCTCAGACTGGGCCAAGGGGTTAAATTTTCCAAAAAGACAATACCCCAAGCACACAGTAAAATTTTAAGTGGCTTCAGAACAACTCTGTGCCCTTCTTGACTTCCCCAGCCAGAGCCTGGACCTAAAAACCCCAATTGAGATCTCTGGAGAGATTTGAAAATGGGTCCACCCAACATTCCCATCCAACCTGAGGGAACTGGAAAAGGATCTGCAAGGAGAATTGGGAGAGGTCCCCAAAACCAGGTGTGAAAAAATTGCTGCTCACCCCAAGAAGACTCATGGGTGTAGTAGCTCAAAAGGTGCTTCTACTCAAAGCCAACAAAAGGGTCGAATACTTAAGACCAGGATATTTCAGTTTTTTTGTTTTAAAACATTTTCAAAAAAATTACATTTTTGTTGTTTTTTTTCTTTTTAAGTTTGGGGCGGGGGGGGCAGAGTGTACGTTAATGAGCAAAAAAATTGCTTTTTTATTTACCCAAAAGGATGCAATGAAACAAAACAGCCACGTATGGAAAACTGCTAGGTCTAAACTCCCTTTTTGCCCAAAGCAACCAATCAGAGCACCCCTTAATTTTTTCCCGAGCCTATATGAAATAAAGGGGGCCCCGATTGGTTTAAATTTTGGGAAAAAAAGTGAGTTTTAGCCTAGACAATAGCAGTTTTCATACATTTGGCCCCAAAAAAGTTAAAAATTTAAAGGGGTTGAATACTTTCCTACCCCCTTGAACACAGAAAAAATACAGGGGGAAAAAATAGAGACACAAGTAAACCCTTTTAGAAATGTTTCCCGTTTGGGTTTACTGGATAATGCCTTTAAAAAAAAAAAAATCATAAAAAGAAAACCTTAAAGTTTAGTAATTTTTCCCAAACGGAACAAAATATGTGTAAAGATAGTAAAGACATTAACAATGTCACAAAATAAAAGATGCAAAAATCACTTTGATAGTGTAAAAAAATATTTTAAAGAGTTATAGCGTCTTAACCAATCACAAGTGCAAAATTGCAAAAAATTTTCTGGCCCCTTTTGGGGAACAATTATAAAATTTATACACGTACCTTGTGTGAGACCCCAAAGGACTGATGAACACCCGGTTAACATAGGACAATTTTACAGAAGGGTTTCTTTAGGGGGCGGGACCGGGAAACCCATGGGGACGGACGTGTGGGGGGGGGCTCCGCAGCGCGGCTACCCTTTTT
>JAODAL010062829.1:0-19552 GCA_025379985.1 Phyllomedusa bahiana | reverse complement strand
ACCCAAGTGGACCTTTCTAACTAATAATAAACCTGTAAAGTTTAAACCGATTCAATACGAGAGGTTTAAATGAAGATTATGCACAGTGAAGCTTCTTGATGGGGAAGATGAGGGGTTAAGGATTTTTTACTGGCATGTTAGGTCTTTGTGAAAAAATTATTTTTGTGATGCGTGTCTGGGTCCGTTAAACGCCCCAGACACGCCCTAACAACGGCAGTGGGTTAAACACTGCCAGCAATGGGAAATGGTATGCCATTCACAAAAGCGTATGTTACACAAACCAAAGACCTTTGTGAACAACCAAGGGGGTACGTCCACATGACATATCAAAATACTTGTCAATCTGAATTCTAAAACGGCATCAACCAGTATTTTGACGTAGTTTTCAATTTGGTTTTTTTTTGTGGGGTTTTTTTGCCACCGGGTTTACAGTCAGAAAATGGGTCCCAGTCATTTTGGCCGCAGATTCAACTTTGAAATGTTGGGAACGTGTTTTTAAATCTGGAATACTGCTAATTATTGAACATGTTCTACGTTTTTTAAAAATAGAAATCCAGCCTCAAGAAAATCGGGTGGATCACAATGCTGATTTTCAATTAAGGTCTATAGGGAAGATATTAGTCGGATTTTGATGGTTTCTAAAGTCTGAATCCGCGTGGATTTCCGACTGGAAGTTCTAACCATGTAGCTGGACCCTAAATGGCATTGTTAGAGTTCAAAGGTGCATACTTTACATCCAAATTATAGTTCTCAAGATCAATGGTCCCTAAAGTTAGCTGTCTTCATAAAGATGGAATTTCTCCACTTTTAGTTATAGGCCTTTCCGTTTGGGATCCCAACCACATCCAGACTGTTCACAAAAATAGCGGTGGAAGTAGAAGTTTTTTTTTTTGACAATGAAGAAAACTAAAATATTTTTATCTTGACAATCTATTCTCTCTGGCATACAAAGTTGTATTTGCGTCTTTGTATACTGTGTAGTTACAATAGTTTACAATATTATTCTAGTCACAATAACCATTCCTAGAAGTATAACTGTTAGATTATCATTACTTAGAATGCTTTGATAATTAGGAGTGATACTTGAAAGCTCAAGAGAAAATGTGTGAAATGCTCATTTAATGAATGCAAAACCTATGTATTTTCCTGTAAGATAATGAGGACAGACATTATTAAAATTGATTCTGTTCTAAAGTAACAAAAAAAACCTAACCTGTAAAAAGCCAGATTCTCTTAATGAAAAAAAGTTTAAAATTTGGTTTCTGCTGCCTCCCAAATTTTGGTCTCCGAAATAAATTTAAAACCCACTCCAGTCTCTACTGTTGCTTTAACTGGTTAGTCCTTTCTGTAATTCTGGCATTGACTAGGATTATTACCTAATGCAGGGCTTCAGTGCGCAGAGTGCTGTATTTTGGAAATAGAGGGTCTAAATAGGGGCAAGAGTGGAGGACCTTGTGTTTTGTAAAACATTTTTTTTTTTTTTTTTTTACTTTGGGTCCACCACACGGCAAGGTTTTTGGTTGGACTTTCAGACGGTTTTCGGATTTGAAAACTGAATGTCAACCATCCACAAAGACTTTAATAGAAAATCCATTCCGTAGTCCACACGGAACGGATTTTCTAAAGGAAATTTTTTTTTTTTACCCTTTGGCTTATGAAAACTTAGAACATACTCAATTTTTTCTTTTCCGGTTTTTGGGGCTGATCATTGCATTTAAAGGGTTGAGGGGGACGGGCGAATCCGCAAACCATTGACAGAACCGTCCCCCCCCAAAACCATGCAAAAGACGACAAAATACCGTCCGGATTCTTAAGCCAGAATCCGACTGGTATTTTGTCACTGCTGTGTTTACGCACCCTTAGGCCATGTTCACACGGCTTATTTTGGGACGTATTTCAGTCCGTATTCGCGGGTTTTCTGTGCGAATTAGGGGAAATCCCTCCGTATTACGGGAATCCACAAGTTTCATAGGAAAATAGGGGTTACGTTTCCCCTTCCCCGCTGACAATACGGCAAGGGGGGGGTGACATACTACTTATTCTGGGTTATACGTGCCCTGGGGTAATGATGTCATGGGGGCCCGGGGAAAACGATACCCCCCCCCCCTGCCCCGCTCCGTACACACGGGGGTAATTGGGGCCCCAAAAAAAAGTTCCCCCAAATTTAAACCGTGTGAACATGGCCTTAGGGTTTTGTTGTTTCTCAACACTTTTGACCTTGCAATTCTTTAATAATGCACAACACTTAAACTACATTCCCTAGTCACCATTGATTACTATTTCAGACGTATTAAACTGCTGATCCCAGATGTTACAGAGGGAGGCCACTGCCAATATTTTACATTGCCGTCCCTTAAGCTGGGTTTAAATCACTTTTGGGTCCTAATCGTGGCCTCCGTTGCAGGTATCCAACAGGATACTAGTCCCGCTGTGGATCCATAGGGAACAATAGGGCAAACATAGCATCTGGAACTCTGTTTGATCTTTTTCACTACTGCATAGACTTTATGTGCTAGGGTATGTTCACATGGCATCTTGTGGCGCGTACCTGTGCACGCCGCAAGACACCGTGCGTTTAGAAGAACACGCTGAACAAGACGCTGTGTGAACATACCCCTAGACACAAAAGAATAGTTGACTGCACTTTTGAGTCCAGCACAGAAAATGTATATGAACAAAAATTAAAGCAAACCACATTTGCCTTATTTTCCCGATGCATCCTCTGTACTGTCCATTGGTTCAAGTATCAGGGACTTGCACATTATATGAATACAGCTGAGCAAAACAGGAATGGTCTTTTTTTTGGCGAGTTGGGTTAATGAAAAAGTGGCTGCTAAATATGACTCCATTCACATTATCATCATAGCTTCCAAATATACTGGTGCCATACCAGTTTTGCTTGATTATTGCTTTAGATGTACGTAAATCCCCATAGTCCACACTAACTTTAATATTATCCGTTTAGGGTTAAGGTTTTTTTTCACAACAAGAATAATGCCACAGACTATTCTACTCTTGTTGTTTAAAGAGAACCTGTCAATAGATTATGCCCCCCCTTTCTGAGGAAAAAAAGTGTGTCAAAAACCTGCTGTTTCCGCGCTGTGCCCTTATTCTGTAGATGCGGATTTTCGTGTTTTAAGCTCAAATCTGCGTTTTGCCGAAGAGTCATTCGAGAGTCCTTTTAGGTGTCAGTTTTTTTTCAAAAATGGCCAATCTGGGCTGCCCCGCCCCCTCAATGACAAAACCTATTTCTTTGAATAGGTAGAAACATGTTTGTGGCGGAGGGTAGCCCTTTTGGTGGGCGGGGGGGGGTAACACCTGTTGATGATTTTGGGGGGTAAATGTCTAAAAATACAGATTATAGAAATAAGGGACCCCCGTGCTGAGAACAGCAGGTCTGACACTAGCTTGTGCTGCCCTCAGCAAGGGGGGCACAACCTATGTTACAGGTTCCTTTAAATTACTGGACAAAGTGACATAAAGACTACGAACACCAGTGTAAACTGAGCCTTTAAGTAGCCTCAGCTACATCATTTAGTTTAAAAAAGGGGAGATGGACAACCCCTTTAAACGCTATTAAGAATGGCTAACTTTACAAAATAAGTTACAGTGGTGTGAAAAAGTATTTGCCCCCTTTCTTATTACTTAATATTTTGGATTTTCGTCACACTTAAAGGTTTCAGATTACCAAACAAATTTAAATATTAGACAAACATAATATACTAAAAACAGAATTTGGCTTTTAAATAAAGGTCATCATTATTAAGGAAAAAAGTTAATATAATAAAAATTTAATATCTTTATTTATATAGCGCCAAACATATTCCGCAGCACTTTAAAAATTAGAGGGAATAAGCACGGGACAAACCAGACATTACATTAAAAAAAAAAAATCTTCTGACAAATGAGACACAAGGTGTGAGGGCCCTGCTCGCAAGAGCTTACAATCTATTAGGGTGTATGGTGAAACAAAGGCTGACAAGTGCTTGGTTTACAATGGACCAGCCATGTTACATAAATATGGGGTGGTTTTACATAAATGTGGATGAACCTGCCATCCCAACCATACATCTTATACAGATAAGTGCCTGTGGGTGCCGAAGTGCAGAAGTGACGAATCTGTGACAGAATTTTGGGGGTTGACCATTACAGATCTTAAAGCTTGTCTAAAAAGATGAGTTTTCAGAGCGCATTTAAAAAACTGTGGGGGTTTGTGAGTGTGCCTGATCACATGGGGTAACATGTTCCAGAAAAACTGGTGCAATACGTGCAAAATTTGGAGACGGGCATGGGGAGGTTCGGATGAGTGAGGTGTGTAGTCTTAGATCATTTAGCAGAGCGGAGAGAGCGGGGTAGGGTGGTAGAAAGAGATAAGGGGGGAAAGATGTATGGGGGTGCAGCACTGGGGGAGAGCCTTATGTGTGAGAGTGATGAGTTTATGTTGTATTTCTGTACTGAATAGGCAGCCAGTGCAGAGACGACACAGGGTAGAGCATCAGTATAGCGGCTGGAAAGAAAGAAAGCCTGGCTGCTGCATTCAGTACAGATTGGAGAGGGGCGAGTTTACAGAGAGGAAGACCAACAAGTAGGGAGTTACAGAAATTCAAGACGAGAATGAATAAGAGCAACAATGAGAGTTGAGTTGTTTCCACAGTGAGAATGGACGGATTCTGGAGAGGTTCTTGAGGTGCAGGTGACAAGAGCGGGAAAGGGGATTTGATATAGGGGGTGAAGGTCAGATCAGAGTCTATTTATAACCCCCAGACAGCGGGCCTGCTGCTAGGAGTTATGGTGGTTTACCACACACTGAGAGAGAAATAGCAGGGTGAGGGGGGGGTTTAGTAGAGGGTTTGGGGTAAAATAGAAGTTCAGTTTTAGTGGGGTTTAGTTGGAGAAAAGAGAGAGGACATGATGTCAGAGGACAGCGGACAGACAGTCACTGGTGTTTTGTAGCAGGGCAGTAGTGATGTTGGGGAGGAAGTGTATGGGTTGAGTTTTCATCAAGCGTAGAGATGGTACTGGAAGCCAAATCTGCTGTTGGTTTGCCCCAATGGGGCTGTGTAGAGTAAAAAGAGGAGAGGACCAAGAACGGATCCCTGAGGAACCCCCGACAGCAAGAGGGAGAGGAGGGGAGGTAGAACCGGAAATGAGACACTGAAGGAGCGGTCAGAGAGGTAGAAGAGAACCAAGAGAGAGCGGTGTCCGTGATACCGATGGCGCGGACCCATGTTGAGGAGGAGGTGGTGATCCAAGTGTCAAAACGCTGCAGAGATCCAGAAGAAGCAGCAATGATTTAGTTACCCTGAGATTTTGCTGTCAGGAGATCATTTGAAACTTTAGAAAGAGCAGTTTCCGTGGAGTGTAGGGTGCGGAAACCTGATTGGCAGAGGGCTTCTAGAAGAGAGTTAGCAAGAGAGATAGCGGATCAGGCAAAGAGTAGACCAAGAGTTCAGGAGTTTGGAGATAAAGGGCAGGTTAGAGACTGGTTGGTAGTTGGCGGCGCAGGAGGGTCCAGAGAGGGCTTTTTAAGTAAGGGAGTTATAACAGCGTGTTTAAAGGAAGATGGGAAGATCCCAGTGGAGAGAGAGAGGTTACAGATTGTAGTGAGGTGAGAGAGGACAGCTGGAGAAATGGACTGGCAAGGTGGGAGGGAATGGGGTCATAGAGCAAGTGGTGGGGCGAGCAGACAGGAGAAAACCTGGACACTTCTTCTTCTGATGTCGGGTCAAGGGCTGTGAGCAGATTAAGAGGACGTGCGGGGAGGGACAGGATGGGTGTTAATTTGGGATTGTGATGTGATGTTTTGCCGGAAAGCTGTCAATTTTGTCTTTGAAGTGAGTGGCCAGGTCTTCAGCACAGAGGTCAGTGAACCGGGGCCTGAGCTTTGGGCCTGAGCAGGGAGTGGGAAGGTGTCAAACAGACGTTTTGGGTTGTTTGTGTTTGTGATGGAGATGAGGGAGGGTGAAATATTTTTGTTTGGCGCAGTGAAGGGCAGTGTGGTAGGTCCTGAGCATGAATTTGTAGTGGAGAAAGTCTGCAGGTAGCTTTGACTTTCTCCACAGACGCTCACCGCACCCGGAAACAGCGCTGTAGATGGCGAGTCTGAGGCGTGTGCCAAGGCTTTCGGGCCGTCTGATTCTGGTGGTGCGGTGTGTGAGTGGTGCCAACATATCCAGGGTGGTTGTGAGAGTTTCATTGTAACGTTTTACAGCCAGGTCAGGACGGGAGAGGGAGGAGATTGGGGGCAGTGAGGACTGTATGGTGTCTGTGAGCTCCTGAGTGTTGATAGAGCGGAGATTTTTGGGAATGGCGCGGGTTGGTGTGTCGAGAGAAGGCTGGGAAAGTTGTTGATAGTAAAAGAGATAAGGTTATGATCCGAGAGTTCATAAGGAGAGTTGGTAAGATTAGAAATTGAGCAGAGGCGACAGAAGGGCCAGATCAAGAGAGTTCCCATCCTTGTGAGTGGGAGAGTCAGGAAACTGCGAGAGGCCAAGAGAAAAGGTTAGTGAAAGAAACTGAGAGGCGGAAGGAGACATAGGGTTGTCAATGGGGATGTTGAAATCGCCCATGATGAGTGTGGGTATTTCAGTCGAGAGGAAATGAGGAAGCCAGGCAGCAAAATGATCCAGAAACTGGCGGGGTGAGCCGGGGGGTCTGTAGACAACTGCGACTCTGATGGAAAATGGCGAAAGAGTCTGAGGGTGTGGACCTCAAGGAGGGGAAAGTGAGTGAGGGTATCAAGGGGGAATGACCTGGTAGGTGCAATGTGGAGCGAGAATATGCCAAATCCTCCACCCGGCCCGTCAGGTCTGGGGTTTTGGGTGTAGAGTAGGCCGCCGTAGGTGAGGGCAGCAGGAATGCGGTGTTGGGTTGGGTGGGGCCAAGTTTCTGTGAGAGCTAGGGATTGAGGGAGTTAGAAAGGAACAGGTCATGGACAGCAGTGAGTTTATTACAGACGGATCGGGCGTTCCACAAAGCACATTTAAATGGGAGAGGAAAAAACGTACAACAAATATTACGCAGGTTAGCAGGGTTTCTGTGGGAGAAAGAGGTGGGATGAGCAGTAAAAGGGAAGGTGGACCGGGGTTGGAGAGATGTTCCTGCAGCAAGAAGCAGAAGAATGAAAAGTGATTTCAGATTGGTTCACTGATGAAAAATGAGCGATGTTTGTGCAGCACCCTGAAAGAGGATGGTTTTGGGTTGGTAAAGTAAGTAAGTAATGCATGAGATGCATGCATGGTAAAAGGGAAGGAGAGAGGAGCTTATGTGGTTTGAGTTGTTTGGAGGCATGACTGGGCGGTCGGAAAGGAGGCCGAGGGCAGCATGATAGATTGCATATGTAAGCGTGGTGTGAAGGCTGTAGGTACGAAGGCCTAGCGACTTACAGAGATACGTTTCTGCCCCGTCTGCCCACCTCGGCCATAATTCGGTTCAAAATTCATAGTCACTTCAAAAATGCTGTCACTTAATCAATGCTGCCAGACCAAAAAGGTTTGCAGACCCAAAGCTTCCAAGATATAGTGTCTATTGATTTTGATCACCACTTTCAGGTGATAGAAACGGGTGGGGTTATAAAGAGATAGCAGCAAGGAAGTTCTTCAAAGGCTAATTGGGTATTTGGCTTACTTAAACATAGAAACACATCCTATTATTTGAAACAGAGCTGGGACTTCAAGGCAAAATACCAGAACACACAATATAATCACACAGATATTGCAGAGGGGTTGCTGATGGATGTAGTTCACACGTACAGTTGTTTCAGATCAGGTCCTGGGGGAAGGATGGAAAATGGAACATAGTTCAATTGGCAAATTGACCCCCACAGCTATGCACAGTAGTTGCCCTCTAAACCTAACAACTGGTTGGCCCACCCTTGGCAGCAACAACTGCAATCCAGAGTTTACGATAACGGCCAGAGAGTCTTTCACAATGCTCTGGAGGAATTTTGGCCCACTGATCTTTGGAGAATTGTTGTAATTCACCCACGTTGGAAGGTTTTCCGAGCATGAACTGCTTTTTTAAGGTCATGCCTAAGCATCTCAATCGGATTAAGGTCAGGACTGACTTGACCACTCTGAAGTCTTAATTTTGTTTTTCTCAAGCCAACTAGAGGTGGACTTGCTGGTGTGTTTTGGATCATTGTCCTGCTGCATAACCCAAATGTGCTCCAGCTTGAGGTCACAAACAGGTGGCCTGACATTCTCCTTCATGATTTGTTAGTAAACAGCAGAATTCATGGTTTCATTTATCACAACAAGTCTTTCAGGTCCTGAAGCAGCAAAACAGCCCCAGATCATCACACTACTACCACCATGTTTTACTATTGGTATGATGTTCCTTTTCTGAAATGCTGTGTAGCTTCTACGCCAGATGTAATAGGACTTACCTTCCAAAAAGTTCAACTTTTATCTCGTCAGTCCACAGAATCTTCTCCCAAAAGTCTTGGGAATCATCAAGATGTTTTCTGGCAAAACTGAGACGATCCTCTATGCTCTGTTCTCTCAGCAGTTTTCGACTTGTAACTCGGCCATGCAGACTATTTTTGCACCGTCTCCACCGTGGAGTCATAAACACTGACCTTAAGTGAGGCCTGCAGTTCTTTTGGATGTTGTTGTGGGGTGTTTTGTGACCTCTTGGATGAGTTGTTGCTGTGCTTTTGGGGTACTTTTGAATGGCCAGCCACTCCTGGGAATGTTCACCACAGTTTTCTCCATTTGTGGATAATGGATCTCCCTGTGATTCTCGAGTCCCAAAGCTTTAGATATGAGTTTATAACCTTTTCGAGACAGACAGATCTCAATTACTTTGTTTATCATTTGTTCCTGAATTTCTTTGGCTCTCCCCATGATGTCGAGCTTCTGAGGATCTTTTGGTAAACTTCATTTTGTCAGGCAGGTCCTATTTAAGTGCTTCCTTGCTTGAGAAAAGTTGTGTTAGTAATCAGGCCTGAGTGAGGCTAGGGAAACTGAACTCAACTTTCCAAAGATACGAGAAAACACAATTTATGTTTGGGGTAGGAGGAGTGCAATGGCTTTTCACACAGGGCCCTGCAGGTTTTGATTACTTTTTTACTTACTAATAAAGACCTTCATTTAAAACCAGCATTGGTGTTTACTTGTGTTATGTTTGTCTAATATTTCATTTTGTTTGGTGATATGAAACATTTAAGTGTGACAAACATCCAAAAGATTAAGAAATCGGGAAGGGGGCAATTGCTTTTTCACACCACTGTACACTATTTAAAGTAGCTGAAAATGATTGTCCATCACACACACAAAGGAAACTTGGCTTTTTGTGAAAACTTCCTAGCTGAAAAGTAAGGCAAGAGGAAACCACTCATTGCAGAAGTGAAGGCAAAATGTGCTTTTTGATGTGCTGGAGGTGAAAAGCTGACCTTTCGGGATCTGTTCACTATGGACACTTGCGGCACCCAACGGACCCTATTCATTACAATGGGCCTGTCCGGTTTCCACCATAGTGTCCGTAGTTGAGATGGAAGAAATAGCGCGGGCTGCTGCTCTAATTTTTCCCATTGTAATTAACAGGGTCCAATCGGGTGCTGCAGGTGTCCGTAGTGAATGGATCCCGAAGGGTCAATTTTTCACCTCTGCGGCGAAGGTTCTGAAGTGAACCTCCAGCGCAGATGTGAACCAGGCCAAACAGAATCTCCAACACAGATGTGAACCTCGCCTAAAATGTTCCGGAAAATGGGAAATCTCTCCATCTTCTGGAGGAGTTGTCATTTCTTTAGTGCACTGCTAAAATCTTCTGGATGTACAGTGGAAAGTAGGTGACACATCCTTAGAGGCTACACAGTTTCCCCAAAGATGTGTTTCAATCTGAAAACCACTTCTCTCTGTATTTAGGACCCATTAAAGCAGCCCTACCTCATTACAATGATTTTTTAAACTACAGTACCAGTTCATTGATATTCTGCAGATGCAATGCTACTTTTCAGCTGATTAATTCAGGCAATCACAGTTGTTTATATAAGTCTGTGTGCCTGTTCCATATTTCATCTAGCTGTGTCTGATTGTCATATGTTCTAAAGAGGAGCTATATTTGGCTTTATGAAAACACCTTGTTTTACTTATACAAACTGATCCTGCCCATAGAATCATCTTCAAAAACTTAGTACTGTTTATACAGAGTGTTCTTAGAGCAACAGTAGACAGATCAACTCTAAAGGGTGACATGAGGATTTAACCCCTTAAGGACCCAGCCTGTTTTGGCTTTCCTGACCCAGCCCTATTTTTTGAAATCTGACATGTGTTCCATTTATGTGAGAATAACTTTTTGACACTTTTACCTATCCATGTGATTCAGAGATTGTTTTCTCGTGACACATTGTGCTTTAAGTTAGTAAGAAATTTTTATCCATACAATCCTTGTTTGTTTGTGAAAAATATCAAAATTTCATTAAAATTTGGAAAAATTAGCGATTTTGAAAGTTGCAAAATTTCTGCGTGCAAGACAGATAATTATTCACCACAAAATAGTTTATAACTAGCATCTACCATATGTCCCCCTATAGGTTGGCATCATTTTTTAAATGTCTTTTTTTTTTTTTTTAACGACTTTAAAGAGGGCTTAGAAATTTTGTAGTAATTTATCAAAATTTCAGAAAATTTGCAATTTACATTTTTTTAGGGACCACGCCAGTTCTGACGAGGCCCGGAGCGGCCTGCCTGATAGATACCCCCATACGTCCTGCCATCTGCGAACCTAGACCCCTTAACGTATTTACAACACTATTTAGGAAGTTTGATAAGCCTTTAGATATGTCACAGAAATTAAAGCAAAGTGGAGGTGAAATTTCAAAATTTCACTTTTTTTTCAGATTTTCAATATTTATCCATTATTCACTGGAATACGGTAAATGTGACTTAATATCAATTCCCCCAGGTTTGCCGTTTTTAGAGAAAATCCCATATGTGGCCCCTGGGTGCATTATTTGGCTCAACCATAAGCCCAGAATAGGAGGAGCACCTCCCGGACTCTGAGGTCTCATTTTCAATACGATTTTATTTAGCGCCATTTCAGGTTTGGGGGACACCCTAAGGTGCTAAAAACTTAATAAAACCCCTAAATAGACCACATATTGGAAATTTACCCCCCTTAAGGATATATCCAGGGGTGCATTGAGTATATAGACCCCACAGGTTATTCACAAATTTTTTTTAGCATAAGGCTGTGAAAAGAAAAAAAAAATTTTTTTTCCAATAATCTGCAATTTTAGTTTAAAATGTTTCACTTTATAAAAGGGAAAATCTGGAAAAAAGAACCGTAAAACTTTGTTAAGCAATTTCTTCCAATTTTGGGCAATACCCTACATGTGGGTGTTAAACTGCTGTGGGGGCGCATGGCAGCGGTAAAAGGGGGAAGGGAGAGCTATTTGGCTTTTGGAACGTAGATTTTGGTGGGGCCATGTCGCATCTGCAAAGCCCCCAAAGTAGCAGAACAGGCGAAACTTTCCAGAAGTCGCCCCATTTTGGATTCAACACCCATCGGGGAAATCTCATCTAGGGGTGTTTTTCTGCATTTTAGGCACACAGGTGTTCCATAGTTTTTTTTTTAGCATTGGGCAATAAAAATGGGGGGAAAAACGCAGTTCGGTCATTGTTTTTTGAGTTTCAATTTTACAGCATTCGCCGCGCTGTGTAAATGATGTGAACCCCCTTTACTATGGGGGTTGGTACAATTACAATGATATAGATTTTATATAGTTTTTTCTGTTTTATTACTTTTACACAGTAGAAATAAGTCTATAAAAAATTGCGTTTTTATGTTGTCCTTTTTCTGACAGCCATAACTTTTTCACTTTGCTGTGTGCAGAGCTGTGTATGGGCTTGTATTTTGCGGGAGGCGTTGAAGTTTATATTGCTACCAGTCTGTGGTGCATATGATGCCATGATTATTAAGGTTTTTGTGAGATGTTTTGAACAAAATACAGCAATCTTTGTAGTGTTTTTTATTTTTATTTTTTTATAGCGGTCACTGTACGGTATATATGACATGGTAGCTTTACTCAGCCGGTCAATACGATTACACCGATACCTAATTTGTAGGGTTTTTTATGTTTACTTCTTTTTACAATAAAAAACACTTTTATTCAAACAGGAAAATACGTTTTTGCATCACCATATTTTTGAGAGCCATAATTTTAAATTTTTCTGTGCTTCGAGCTGTGTAGGGACTGTTTTTTGCGAGATGAGTTGACGTTTTTTTAGTATCATTTTTTGGGGGGAACAAAGCTTTTTGATTGCTTTTAAATCCATTTTTTGAAAGCCAGGGTGAAGAAAATACTGCAATCCTAGTAGTGTTTTTTTTTTTATTTTTAACAGGGCTCACCGTGCAGTATCCGTGATAAGTTAGCTTTACTCTTTGGGTCGCTACAATTATGGCGATACCCTATTTATATAGTTTTTTTTTATGTTGAAGCACTTTAAAAAAAAAGAAAAGTGTTTTTAGTGTAAAACAATATTTATGCATCGCTATCTTCTGAGAGCTATACATTTATTTTTCCGTAGAGCTGTATAAGGGCTTTGTTTTTTTTGCGGGGGATGAACTGACATTTTAATTGGTATAACTTTGGGGGTTTATATGAGTTTTTGATCGCTTTTTATTCCATTTTATGTTTCTGCGGGATGAACAATAATCTTAATTCGGTGATTGTTTTTTTGTTGTTGTTTTGTAAGGCGTTCACCGTACGGGTTAATTAACATTTTACAGATTTAAAGTACAGGTCATTACGCACATGGCGATACTAAATATGGGTACTTTATTTATTTTTTATCTTTTTTGGGGCGATTGGGTTTGTAAAGGGGGAAAAGGGCGGTGTACGTATTTTTATTTTATTTTCGTGTTTGTGTTTTACTTGTTTTTTTACTTTTTTTTACTTTTTTTCACTTTTTTCACATTTTTATTTTATTTTCCCACAGGGGATTTGAAGAGAGATCTTTAGATCTCTCATTCAATTGGAATCAGTGCATAGCTTGTTGCTATGACTGGTTCCTATGACAACTGTCAGTCACGATGCCGGGGCGTGCCCACAGGGCACGGGACCGGGCGTCGTGACGCACAGACAACCCGGAAGGCATTTTTTTTTGCCTTCCGTGGTGTCTGTAAGGAGGCAGGAGCCGCACGGATCGCCCGATCCGTGCGGCTGCTGCCGCGACAGAGACGCAGGAGGAGGATCTCCTCCTGCGTCCTCTTTAGTTATTGCGACCGGATTGTCGCGATAATTTACGGGGTATCCGCCCCCCCCCCCGGAGCGATCCGGGGTCGGGGCCGATGGTGCGGGATGTCAGCTGTAATATACAGCTGACACCCCGCACCGATCGCGGGGAACTCTGGGTTTAGAGTTCGCGCGATCCTCAGGGACGTATCCCTACGTCCAGGTGCGTTAACCCCAAACGACCTGGACGTATGGATACGCCCAAGGGCGTTAAGGGGTTAAAGGGTTTTTCATCACATTAAATGGTCTTCAGAATAAGGGGATAGTGAAAACAAGCAACTTTGCAATTGGATGTAATTTGCAAAGCACTGTTGCCCAGTGCCGGTCGGATTCCTCCTCCTTTCATTTCATTGGCTGACGGCTCTACTAATTTACATTCTTTTCTGGCCCCCGGTTTGTTTTTCACGGAAGCGTGCATTCCTGCCCCTCTCACTCAGAATAAGGGACCGGCAAAAATTTTCACTCTGCACTGCACACTGCAGCTGCTTCTACAATCAGAAAACAGCAGAATTGTGCTGGGGGGCCTAATGCTGCTGTGGGTAAACATAGAAAGGAGACAGATCTGTGCTGCTATGGATGAGTTCATAGAAGACTGGATTCAACTGTAACAAACCTCCAGCTGTGAGAGGGGAGGATCAGTTTCTCTGAGTTCATAGAAGACTGTCTAGACTGAATGCAGAGCTGTGGTATGTAAACAAACAGCTCTTACAAAATAAGACTGCATAGGGAGAGGAACGACACAGTGAAATGTGGACTCAGACAGCGGGGGGGGGGAGGAGAGCAGGGATGTGCTAGTCCCTCCCACTGATCTCAAACACTCTGAATCGGGAGTGAGCACGAGCAGTGAAGGGGGGATGATGTCATCCCCCTTCAGTTAAGAAACACCCACCTGGGAGGGGAAGAAACGCCCCTGGATTTGAGGAGCTGAGAAACTGAAAGTACAATGAAACAGACGAACTGATGAAGCGATAAATCCCCTTTAAAGGAATTGTCTAATATAGACAAGCCTTTAGGGACATTGGGGTAAAAGATGAAGATCTCCTGCTTGGTGCCCTTAGAACTGTTTGGCTATCTCTACACAGCACAGTATTGTGGTTGGTTTTTCAGTAGATTCTGTATTTTGTATCCGCTGAAAAAACGACCGTAACCTGTAGTGTGGACCCTCAATAGAAAATCTGTGTTGCAGTCTACAAAGCACGGATTTTTTTACTGCGGGAAACCAAAAATGAAAAACGTCTGGCGAAATATAGAACATGTTCTATATTTCGCGGGAACTACGTCGGATTCCCGCAGCCCTAATGTACTGGGCCGCGGAGAATCCAAAATTCGACCACCGTTTTTTTTGCGCCAAAAACGTTGGTCCAGCAAAGTGAAAATGTCATTAGATTTTGTACAGCTTCTTCACCTTGCTGTGTGCCTTATAAAGCAATCTACAAAATCTTGTACATCTCTGCTTAAAGGGGTTTTAGGGCCATAGACTTTAATGGCATATCGCTAACATAAGGCACCAAGCAGGAGACCAAATCTTTTAACCTGAATGTCCCAAAAGACTTGTCTACATTAGACAAACCCTTTAAATTCTAATGTCATTTTTCAAAGTTGACTTGTCTATTGTTGCTCTAAGAACACACTGAATAAAACATATAAAGTTTTTTTTAAAGGGGTTGTCTCACTACAAGGATTGCTTTTTATGTTAAAGATCATGCAAAAACAAGTCACTTTGCAATATGTGTCTATTAATGGGCCGTTCACACGGCTTATTTTGGGCACAGATTCCAGCTGTATTGCGCGCCACACTGCGCTGTAGTACGGCTGGAATCCGTCCCAGCCATTACGGTAATCCACAGTTCTCATAGAGAACTGTGGATTCCGTCTCCCCTCCCCGCTCGGCGAATACGCCGGGCGGGGAGAAAGTCACATGCACATTATCCCGGCGGGATACGTGCCATGGATAATGGATGTCTATGGGGCTGGGGAGCTGCGCCCCCGCGCCATCCCGCAATTACGGCTTGAATAAGCCGTGTGAACTAGCCCTAACTGTGTCCTACCTATTCTGAGATATCTCCTATTGTTTGGGCTGTATCAGCTCCTCAGGTCGCTATAGCTACAGACCTGTTTGATCTATCCTGATAGGTTGCCAGCACTGGTTGCTATAGCTACAACCTGGCTTTAAATGCAGGCTAGGGAAGCAGTAAAACACGCCCTGAATTCAAAGTAAAACCCAAGAAAAGGGACTGAGTAAGATAAATAAATGTAGTAGACAACCCTTTAAGATGATCTGGGGGCCAGATAAAGGGGTGGGTCGGTAACCTAGAGACCTTTTGAAAACAAGAAATGATAAAACGTTTTAAAATCAGAAGGGGAAGAAAACAAAATATTTGGTAATAATTTGTTTTCCCTTTGCCTACATGTCTAATGAGCGGAACAGTCCCCTGTGCTGGTTGGGGCAGCGGCTCAGGTGCATGATGACAGCCCGGACCCCGCTTTTTAAAGGGTAAGGTGGACGTACCCGATCCCACTTGTTTTAACCCTTAGATGCCCCAGTTAATAGTAAAACCCTTTGCATCTAATGGGTTTTTTAGGGAGTTTTTCTTTTTTCCCCCTTGGCTCCCTACAATGTGTTACCAGGAGCTGATGGTTTTCCTGGGAGCCGGGAACCCAATCAGGGGTTCAGGGAAATGCAGTGTTTTCTTTTTTGGTACTGTCAGAAGTAGGATGGTAGGATACCTGGGAAAGTGACACAGAATAATAAATACACACATGTAATGCAGTGTATTTTATAAGCAATCAAAAATTTGCCGTTTAATCCCCTACTGAGATAAAAAAAAAAAAATACAAAGTTTAATGTAGAAAAGTAGAAAAAAAATCCCAAATATGATACAAAAACAAATTTCCTTTTTTCCCCTTAACAAAAACCTATCTCTAGAAAAAAAAAATAATAAACAAAACCTATTCAAATTATATCGCCAAACCATAATACCCAAACTGAAAAATTTTCACATTATTTACTCACTTGTGAACAGCATTAAAAAAAAATAAAGATGCCAAAATCGATTTTTTTTTTTTTTTGCTAATTTTCTTTAAAAAAATCAAATCTTTATGTACCAAAAAAGGTGCTAATAAAACCCAAAGGGCTATTCTAACTGCAGTGGCAAAAACGCCCCGAAAACAAATTTTATAAAAAGGTTCATGAACTGAGTTTTCTGTCCACTGCCTGTCAAAAGCAGCTAAAAAAAACGTCCTTTTTTAAAATTTTTTTTGGAAAATCTTTGCTCTTTTTTTAAATGTATGCAAAAATTAACCCTTGGATGTAAACTACACCCTATGGGGGATTTTAACATGTAAGTAGCCACTTCCTTTAGATCATGTAGCCATTGTGGCACTTTGCCCTTTTGTGTTACTGCTTTTTTAAATTTTGCACAGATTCTTGCCCCAAAATCCACAAAAACCCACTTTATCTTTGCTTTTCAGCAAGATAACTGTATTAGCGTCAAAAACGTAAGAAAAGGGTTTTAGCGCCCCAAAATCCCCAAAAAATGCATTATGCGCCCAAATTCCGTAAAAAATAAAATTAAATAATATAAAAAAATTTTTTAGTGCGAACGTGATCAGTTTATTAGCGCCAAAATTTTTAAAGATATTGATCTTAGCCCCCAAATCCGTCAAAAAAAAGATTCGGGGCTGAAATCCATAAAAAAATTTTTTTTTTGCGTTTAAAACGAGATCCTTTATTAGCGCCAAAATCTGTAAAAAAAAATTTTTTAGTGCCAAAAAAAGTAAAAAAAACGTATTTTTCGCCCAAAAACCGTAAAAAAAAAAAGTATTTTGGCGTCGGGGGCGAGAAACGTTATTATTGCCAAAATCGTAAAAAAAATTTATTTTAGTGCTAAAAAAGTAAAAAAAACGTTTTTTGGACCCAAAATCCGTAAAAAAAAGCTTTTTTCCCTTTCAGGGAGATTAAGTTTTTTGCCAAAATCTGTAAAAAAAATTATTTTTAGTGCCAAAAAAACGTAAAAAAAAAAACGTTTTTTTTGCGAAAAAAACCGTAAAAAAAAACCGTATTTTTGGCGTCAGGGGTGAGAAAAGTTATCAGCGCCAAAATCTGTAAAAAAAATTATTTTAGTCCCAAAAAAAACGAAAAAAAAAAGGATTTTTGGGGAAAAAACCCAAAAAAAAAAAGTATTTTTGGGTCAGAAGCGAAAAAATTTATTAGCGCCAAAATATTTAAAAGAAAAGGATTTAAACACCAAAAATCCGTAAAAAAACGGATTCTGGCGCCAAAAACCCGAAAAAAAATTTTTCAATCAGTAGGGATAATTTTTATTAGCGCCAAAATATGTTTAGAAAAGGTTTTAGCATAAAAATCTTAAAAAAAAAAAAAATTCTGATCCCAAAAAAATCTGGAAAAAAAAAGTTTTTTTAGCAAAAAAAAATAAATTTTCACAAAAATCATTAGCGCCCTACAATTGGGGGGGGCGGGGATTTTTGTTTCCCCCTTGGGGGGTTTTCCCATTTTAAAAAAATCGGGCAAAAAACGCAGAGAAAACTCGCCAAAAAAAAAAGCGCCAAAAAGACATTTGGCGCTTTACATAGACTCCTTTGTAAATTTTCTGCCCTGTTCTGCCGTTTTTTTTGAACATGTTGCAAAATGACCAGTAAAAAAACGAGCAGAAAAAAAAAACTCAGTGTAAAGCAGGACGTTTTTTCAATAAAGTCTATGGGAGATGATTGCCGTTTTTCCGCGTTTTTTAGAAACGAAAAAGCTGAAAAAAAAGGAAAGTTTTTCTGTGCAGTGTAGAAAAATAGCCCCAAAAGTCTTCCTCAAAAACAAGACCTCATTGAGTCTGTCAACTAAAAATAAAAAAAATTTCAGGTCTTGGAATATGGAGGCACACACACCGTTTAAAAAGTTTTTTGTTGTTGAAAAAAATTAAAACTATATAATTTTTAGCATTTCCAAAACTAATGACCCTTAATAAAGTTTGACAGTCGTTTACCAATGGGGGGAATGCCGTAAATTTAAAATGCAAAAAAACTGTGGGTGAATTATTTTTTTTTTTTTTGTGTTTTTTTTTTCCCCAGTCCTCCCTGAAAGATTTAAAAAATTTAATAAATAAGTTTAATCCCCCGGGAATTGGGGTATTAAAAATTTTAAAACCCGACCGGAAAAAAGCCCCCAATATGGCTATTTGGACAAAAAAGAAAAAAGTTAGGGCTCTTGAATAATGATGAACAAAATAAAAAAAATCATTTTGGCCCTTAAGGGTTAAAAGAAATTAAAAGGGGGCTTTCTCCTACATTGTTTCATCTTACCTCCCCGTTTTTTTGGGTTTCATTTTGAATTCAGGGGTGTGTTTTACTGGCCCCCACTAAGCTGCAGTAAAAAAACCCCAGGTCTGTTGCTATAAAACCCAGTGGGGGGCCCTATCAGGAGAGATCAAACGGGGTCTGTGAATAGGGACCTGGGAGCTTATGAGCCCAACAAGACAGGATATCTCAAATAGGTGGAAACACTGTTAAAAGACAATATTGCAAAGTGACTTTTTTTTTGAAGACTTTAAAAAAAACAATCCTTGTAGTGAACCCCCCTTTTTAAATTTTGCATTTTGAGCTGCTTTTTTTCCAGCATTTGTTGTAAAAATATGCTGAAAAAAAATTGGGAAACTAAGTGGGTCAAATTCTAACTACACCCCCCAAAATATTTCTTTTGGGGTGTGTTTTAAAATTTTTTTTTTTTAGGAGTTGTTTTGACCCTTTTAAAGCTATTTAATGAAAAAGTTACAAACCGTTTAAACATGTAGGAAAATTAAATAAAGACTATTACCAAAAAACATTGCGTTTTGATTTTGCTTTTCTTTGAGTTGGAGCGATTTAAACTCCGCTTTTTTACAAAACTTCTATTTCCGGCCACCTCTCTCTGCTCTTACAGGCTGTAGAGTGGCCCCCGTGCCTTATTTTAAACCTTCAGCACTCATGGCACTTTATCGGCTCACTATTAATAGTGAGTTATATGCCCAAATTTCTTTTTAAACCACCCCTGCCCAACCAGTAAGTGTGAGTTAAAGCTGGTTTGGCTCAGTATAAAAGTATAAAGAAAAAACCCTTTAAAGGGTTCTGCAAACCTGTTGGTGCAAAAAAACCTAATAAAAATCTAATACAAATGAGGCCTCAAAAAACAGTGGAGCTCCTCCCCTCCCCCGCTTGTGGTTTTGTCAAATAGCGCCCCGGGCAAATGGGGAAGTTTTCTTAACCCCCTTTCCCGACTAGGACATTGCTACGCCCAGCGGAAGTAAAATTCCCCCAAATGGACGTTGC
>JAODAL010062828.1:0-19553 GCA_025379985.1 Phyllomedusa bahiana | reverse complement strand
CCACCCCGGACATGTGGCCGCGAGATGTAGTCGCCACGTCTCCGCCCCCTGCCCCGACAGATTTTTCAGCATCTGTTACAGGACATGAAGCAGTGGAATGACGTTATTCATCCCGTAGTCCTGGCGACGGGACAAATAACTGGCCTCCTCGAATGGCCTCAACAAACGGCAGGTGTCACGCATGAGCTGCCACTGGCTGACATCAAAGTTACACGGGGGAGAAACTCCTGTCCGCCTGGATCATCAAAAAAATCGTCAATGGCCTTTTCTCTGTATCATACAGTCGGTCCAACATGTGCGGGCTGGAATTCCAATGGGTGGAAACATTGCATATCAGGGGTGTGTTGGGGGAGGCCGTTCTGCTGCTGCAACTCGAGAGGGGTGTGCCTGGCTTTGTAGGAAGGGATGAAGTGCCTGCACAGTTGGCTGGCCATTGTAGAATCTTTTGAAGATGGGTAGAAGACTTCAGGAACCTTTTCACAACCAGATTGAACACATGTGCCATGCAGGGCGCATGGACCACCCCCCTCGGGGGCAGCGCAAAACACCATGTTACCCCCATTGTCCGTTCACCTGGTTCCGATTTGCATTGGGCGGGAGAAAGCCACACATCGATTTCTTGCTGCCTGACTCGGAGCAGTTCCTCCCTATGTGACTTCATTCGCCGAGGCAACCCAAGGTGTTAGAACTGTGTGACACCGCTGTGCCCTACACAGTGGTATGATGGAGCAGTACTTGTGGAGGCTGAGATGGTGGTGGTGGTGGAGGAGGAGGAAGGCGGACTTTGGGCGCAGGAGCCGCAGTTTGACAAACGGGAGGAGAAAGCGGCTTTCTCCTGTCCAAGTTGTTGGTGTGCCTGGCTGGAAGGGCACATTCACCCATGGGTCGTAAAAGACATGTACTGGCCCTGCCCGATAGTTACAGCTCCAGACGTCCGCGCTGCCGTGCACCTTGGAACAAACCGATAAGCTCAAGGACTGCCACCTTCTGTTTCTCATATTTATGAAGTGCTGTACTGCCTTTTTGGAAAATAAATACGGCTTGGAACTCTCCATTTTCGCTTGGCACAAGCCATTAGTCTCTGAACGTGCAGAGTTCCACCAAATTTTGGAAAGGGAGGGACTGCAGCACCAAAAACTTGGGCAGGAGTAGGCTGCATCTGCACCTAAAGGGTGGTTGGACGCATAGTTTATAGGGTTTTATAGTTTGTAAGGCTAAAAAAGACAAGTCTCATCTAGTTCAGCTGTTGTGCTAAGGGGTTATCCAGAGGAAGGCAAAACCCCAATGTTGTCTCTTTGCAATGCCTGCTGAACGACTGCTGGCGCCATGAGTAGCGAGGAGCAGGAGCATCTGGGCCGGGAGATGATGTCAAAGAGAAACAACTCCCTTCTACAGAGGTGGTGGACCCTTGACTGGCTACAATGGCATGCGTGCCACTGGGCGCTTGCTGCTGCTGCTGTTGCTGCGGCGGCAGGATGGACACCACATCTGAGCCACGTTTTCTCCCAGACCACCGGATGGTGACGCTGCTGTGTTGACGCAGGGCCGTGGTGCCAACGTTAGCTCCTGGCCACGCTTCACTTTCTGCCTGCAGATTCTCATATACCCATATTCGGCTCCCCCGGGTGTCTTAGCAAAGAACTCCCACACCACCGAGTATCGGATTTTAACCGCCAACCCCTCCGCACTGAGTGACTAACTGCCCGCTCCCCGTCGCGGGGCCCTGTGCCGCTCTTTCTTGGACATGCGAAGCGGGTTTTTTACCCCGTGGCCGCTTGGCTCCCGACCCCCAAAACTGCTGCTATCCGCTGACTCACGGCCACCGACCCACTTGCTGGCTGCGCCGCTGCTGACGCGCAAGCTGACGCCCTTCTCCTGATGATGATAAAGCCCTTGCCTCATCCGGCTCCCAAGTGCGGTCGGCTACATCATCATCTATTTGTGTTTCATCGTCACTGCTGTCCTCATCACCGGGCTTGGTATGCAGAGGCTTACCCCTCACAACATGACCTCCATCCACTCTCCACATCTATACTTTGCCGCCTACTGCAAGAAGCAGGGGATATTGGCCCCATTTTTTTTCGTGCCCAAGTAGTTTGGCTGCTGCCCTCCTCAAATTGTTCATCCTCGCTTATAGTGGCGCTGAGCCCAGACCACATAGTAGATCTCTGGCTGAGGGAACCGGATGGGACAGAGGCGGGTTGAGGACAGGTGGGGGCCGCTGACCCGCTCCCGGGCCATGCCAACTAAGGGTTGTGTCTGACGTTCCCACCGACTTTTGGGCTGGGGTTGTCAGATGTCATCTGGGAGGAAGGGGAAATGACCAAAGTCAACCAATCAAGAACCATTGGGTTGCTAGTCAGTACAGGGCCGCTAGATGACAGCGGCAGTTGTGGCCTCACTGAGTGACCCCTGCTGCGATGTCCCCTTGCCTCGCTGCGACCTGCTACAGGAATTTTTGTGCCTCTGCCACTCGCAGGTGAAGAGCCTTCCACCTCTTGTCTGACATACTGTTTGTTCTAAAATGTACAGACACTGTTTGATGAAGATATCTGTATTGATAAATACACACCCTGTATTTGACGCCAAATGAACCCATAAGAAGCTTGGGTAACCCTTGGATATCAATTGCGCTCCAAAAAATGGGCGGGAAAATTTGACTTGTATTGCCGTTTTAAAAAACTCTGTGTATTTTACTGAATATAAAAGCACAAACAGGGTTAATTAACCTCGGATATGAATTATGCTACAGAATTTCTTTTGTGGCGGTGAAAAACAAAGTTTTTTTACTGAGTTCAACAGCAGAAAAATGCTTAATTAACCCTGGATGTAAATTGCGCAAAAAAAAAATTGAGCAGCCGGAATCTACTAGCTTTGTAGCGTGTTACAATTGCGTGTTTTCTACGCTACACAACAAAAGAAAAATTTGTAACAACCTTCGTTTGTGAATTATGCTACAGGAAAAATTTATTTTTTTTGGGGGTGAAAAAGACGGTTCTTGGAGTCACAACAGCAGCAGAACAACGCTTAATTAACCTCTGGATGTAAATTGCGCAAAAGAATTGAGCAGCCGGAAACTACTAGCTTTGTAGCGTGTTACAATGCGTGTTTCTACGCTACACAACAAGAGAAAAAATAATAATTAACCTTCGCTGTGTGATTATGCTACAGGACAATTGGATTTTTTTGCGGGGAAAAAGACGGTTTCTTGGCGTCCCCGCAGCAGCAGAAAAAACGCTTAATTAACCCCCGGATGTAAATTGCGCAAAAGAATTGAGCAGCCAAAAATGAAGTGGTATGTGTATTATAAAAACGCTGTTTCTTTAATGAATACAACAGGAACTGGCTTAGATGCCCCTAGGGATATTCAATGTGCTGTGAGCAATAGCATTAACATGTATATGCACTGGACTTCAGATCCAATACACCAAAAAATCAGAAATGAACATTAAGAGAAGCAGTCTCTGAGGGCAAGCTGAGACAGCCCCCAAAAACGCTGTATAAAAATCAGTCCTTCAGCAACAATCAGCCGCGGCAGCACCTTCCCTGATCAGTTACAGTGGAGCGGTTATGAGCTCCCAGCGTCGCGCCCGGACTTATATAGTGCGGGTTGACGTCACAGAATCCCACCGGTCTCTGATTGGCTTCATCTCTGCACATGTCCCTTGCAGGCTATGCCCTTCTTCCACCCACAGTGTTTTGGGCCCCATGAAAGCGCCATGTGCTCGCAGCCATTTTATCAATCAAAAGCACACTTCGTTCACCCCAAAGTACCCCATACTTCGACTTCGTTCAGAACCGAAGTTTTCCTGAAATTCTAAACGAATTCCACTTCGTTAGAATCGATTCGCCCATCTCTAATAGTCAATGTCCAGTTCAACTAAAATGGTGGTTGAAAGATTCCTTTTTCCGGCATTTTTAAAATCGTGGGTCAGACAGGTTTAATGGTAATCTGCGGTACAGGACAGATATAGTCAATGTCCAGTTCACTAAAATGGTGGTTGAAAGACTCCTTTTTCCGGCACTTTTAATCTGGGGTCATGCAGGTTTGGGGGTCATGCTGTGGCCCAGGTCAGTTATAGTCAATGTCCAGTGAAACAAAAATGGTGGTTGAAAGACCCCTTTTTTCCCGGCACTTTTTAATCTGGGGTCATGCAGGTTTGGGCTCATGCTGTGGCCCAGGACAGGTATAGTCAATGTCCAGTGAAACTAAAATGGGGGTTTTGAAAGACCCCTTTTTCCGGCACTTTTTAATTTGGGTCATGCAGGTTTGGGGCTCAGTGTGGCCCAGGACAGGTATAGTCAATGTGCAGTTCAACTAAAATGGTGGTTGAAAGACTCCTTTTTCCGGCACTTTTTAATCTGGGGTCTTGCAGGTTTGGGGCTCATGCTGTGGCCCAAGACAGGATAGTCAATGCCCAGTGAACTAAAATAGTGGTTGAAAGACTCCTTTTTCTGGCACTTTTTAATTTGTGGGTCAGACAGGTTTAATGGTTATACTGTGGCCCAGGACAGGGTTTGTCAATGTCCAGTTCAACTAAAATGGTGGTTGAAAGACTCCTTTTCCGGCACTTTTAATCTGGGGGTCATGCAGGTTTGGGGCTCATGTTGAGTTGCAGGACAGGGATATTCAATGTCCAGTTCAAGTAAAATGATGGTTCAAATCATACTGCCTTCTGGCGCTTTTTAATTTGTGGGTGATGCGGGTTTAAGGGTCATGCTGTGGTACATGACAGGGATAGTGACTGTGGTGGGTTTTTTGTCTGTGGCTTTTATAACCTAAGTGTGTTGCCTAAGAGGTAGCACGTATCCATTTGACTGTTGTGGGTGTTAATTCCAGCTTTCCCGCTCCTGTTGGGTTTTAAGAAGAAGGTGTTGTTGCTCTCCCTAGACTTTAATGGTCATCGTCATAATCTACTATCGACTATCGACTATCTTGTCGATGATGGTCATATCGACCATCGGACCCATGTCGATGGCCAACGTAATCGCTCAACACTATTCCTGAGTCTTCCACCGATTTTCAAAAGATTCTGAAAATGGCCGGGAAACTGTGCATGCACTTCATCCATTCCTACAAACCCAGGAAACCCTCCCATTTTGCACGGCAAAACGGCCTCCCCCAACACACTTGATAGCATTTTTTCCACCCGTTGGTATTCCACCCCGCCATGTTGGACCGCTGTATGAAAAAAAGGCCCAAAACGCTTTTTGATGATCCAGGCGGACAGGATACCCCCCCTGGTAACTTTGATGTCAGCCGGGGCCCCCTTGCGTGACACCTGCCGTTTGTTGAGGCCCTTTGGGAGGCCACATTATTTGTCAGTCGCCCGGGCTACGGATGAATAAAGTAATTTTCCACTGCTTCATGTCCCGGAACAGATGCGAAAAAAACGTCGGGCTGGGGACTGGAGACGTGGCGACTACATCACGCAGCCCCCTGAGTCCCGGGGGGATGAAATGGGGGGGAGGAGGAGGGGGCATTGGAGCAGAAGCATTGCTGGGGAAAAGAGGGTTTTTTTACCCAGTGACAAAAGAGGGGGGAGCAGGAGCAGTGGAGGAGGGGATGGAGATGAGGGAAAACGAGGCGATACCCGCAAGCACCCGGGGATAACAGGGGGATGGAGGGAGGGAGCCCCCCGGATCACTTGTGCAGATGGGCCCCAGCATGTGTTTTTCCGGCTATGACAGCCGAATATCCGCATCTGGCAGAGGATGATTCTGGCTCTCCACCCCATTGGGCCCCCCACCCCGGTCCAAAATGGGAGCCTTTTTCCCCGCATGAAGGAGGACAAACTCAAAATACTAAGGAAATCCTCCGTAGTATTGGCCGTGCCTTGGCGGGAAAACGTCCCCTCTGACAGGTCTGACCGGGGGGTTCTTCAACGTCACGTACTACGCCCGGGTGTTGGGGGAAAGGGGGGGGTAGGAGAAGTCCATTTCCCTCAGCACAACCTAAGTCGGGTCACTGTGACAGCTTCCTTCACCCGGCAGTGAGGAGGGCAGGGGCGCCCGCACAGCAACAGCAGCAGGACCGAGCAACCCGAACCAACAGGTGGTGGCCACTTGGACAGCACTCCCCCCCAGTTAAAAACCCCGGACTACTGGGCAGCCAAAACTGGATGTGTGGCCCCGCAATTGCCCCAGTTTGCAAATGGAAAAGTGTCCTCCCGGCCAGAATGTGGCATCAGAGCGGGTGTTCAGTGCGGGGGGGCCATCGTTACCCCAAGGAAACCCGCTTGTCCACGGGAAATGTGGGAAAGACTGCTTTTTTCAGAGAATCGGCGGGATCGGCCCGGGTTTCCCACACCAATAACTTAGGCGTCAGACTACATCAGCCATGACGCCCCACCCCAAAATGTGAAAATGATCTGGGGTTTAAACTACCCGCCCCACCCTATTTGGCCGCCACCCCCTGATGCCACAAATGCTGACAGTTTCTCCATCAGCCCCACCCATCTTTACGTGCCAAAACCCTGTGATTGTCCCCTTTGGCCCATTCCCTTTTTTTTCTCCTCCAGAATGTTTTGTCCATGTCTGCCTCACTCTGGTGTGGCTGCTGCTTTACCCCCACACTGGTCATTTTTCCCCTTGTGGCCACTCCTGTTTTTGCCCCCTCCAAATATCTTGTGCCATGCTGACCTTATGCTTGCTGTGGCGCTGCCGTGACCTACACATGTGTCATTGTTCCCCCTCTTTGGCCTACTCCTGTTTTTCCACCCCCAAAAAGTCAATTTTTTTCCACTGTTGACCTCATGCTGCTGCTGTGGCTGCTGCCGTGCCTACACACGTGTCTTGTGCCACTGTCGACCCCCTGCTGCTGCTGGGGCTTTTTTGCCGTGACCTACACACTGTCATGTGCCACGGTCCCCCCTCATGCTGCTGCTGTGGCTGATGTCGTGACCCACACCTCTGTAAATTGTGCCACTGTGGGGCCCTCATCCCTGCTGTGGGGCCTGTTTGGCCGGTGCCCCTACACACTGTGTCTTGTCCCATGTCGAACCCCAATGCTGTGCTTTTGGCGGGCTGGGGTTACCTACACACTGTCATTGTGCCAGGTCGGGACCCCCATGTGCTGCTGTGGCTGCTCCCTTTACCTCCACACTGGTCATTGCCCATTTCTGTGGCCTACCCTGTTTTTGCCCCCCTCCTGAATATCATTTTTGCCACGTTGATTATGCTGCGGCTGGGGCTGTGCCGTGGTAACACTGTGCCCTTGGGTTCCCATTTCTTTTGCCTACCCCCCCTTTTTTTTCCCCCTCTAAAATTTGTATTGTGCCACGTCGGGACCCTTTTGCTGCTGTTTGCTGTTGTTTTGCCGTCAACCCCACACCTTTGTCTTGTCCCACTTTTTTGGCCTTTTATCTTTTTTTCCCCTTTTTTTTTAATTTCCCCTTGGGGATTACAAATTTTTGGTTCCCCAACCATTTTTTTTTAAATTTTAATTTTTTTTTTTTTTTTTCTTTTAAAAAAGGCGTTTTTTCCCTTTTTTTTTTTTTTTTTTTTTTTTTTTTTTTTTTTTTTTTTTTCTTTTTTTTTTTTTTTTTTTTTTTTTTTTTTTTTTTTTTTTTTTTTGTGTTTTTTTGTTTTTTTTTTTTGTTGTTTTTTTTTTTTTTTTTTTTTTTTTTTTTGTTGTTTTTTTTTTTGGTTTTTTTTTTTTTTTTTTTTTTTTTTTTTTGTGTTTTTGTTTTGTGGGTTTTTTTTTGGGGGGGGGGGGGGGGTTACTGGTGTGGGGGGGGGGGGGGGGGTTTTGAGTCTTTTAAACAAAAATCCCTTTGGGCGATCTCCCTTTAATATAAAACTGCCATTTTAATTTGATGAGATTTCTCTCATAGTTTTGAATATGGTGAGTTCGGAGGTCATTTTGCAACTTTGTTAGCTTCTTTCTGTTATCTACATTTTGGAAAGGGGGGGGGGAAAATTTAAATTTTTTTTCCCGCCCCAAATTTAATTGAGCTGAGTAGTTTGTCTAGAGTGTTATTATATTCTCTTTTATATCTACTGGCTAGCTGTATAAAGATCCCTCGTATAAAAGCTTTATGCGCGCACCACAAAGGATTTTGGGGAAGGGAAAAAAAAATGGGAATTCAAGGTGAAGTATTCCTGTAAGCGATCATTTAGATATGTCACATTTTTGGGGGATTTCAGTAGGAAGTTATTAATTTGTTGAGAAGAAGGGTAGTAGGATTTTATTTGTAGATTAACTGGTGTGTGGTCAAAACCAGGTGAATTTTAGCCAAAAGTGGGGCGATAATTTTTTTGGGGGTACTAAATTTTTTCTACCCGGAAGAAGGCAATTGGGAGTGCACGAAGGTATGTGGGAAAAAAAAGGGGTTTGTCTTTTTTTGTTGGGTGGAGATCCTCTTTAAATAAAATTTGGGTTTTAGGGCCCCAGGGAGAGGATCCCTGCAATTTTGATTGGGCCCATTCTTTATCTATTTAAAAGTGTTGAAGTCCCACAAACAATGAAACCCCCTACCCTCACCCCCTTTGGCATCTGGGTTTTTAAATTTTTTAAAAAAAAGAGATTTTTCTTAGCATTGGGACCCTATAATGCTAAAAGGGGTAACCCGGGTTGGAAAAATTTACAAGACAGAAAGATAAATCTCTAAAGGGATCTGTAATTACCTGGGAAAGTTGGAAGGAAATTGTATTTTTGATCAGAATTGCTAACCCCTGCCTTTTTTTTTGGGAGGTGGGGCCCGGTTTAAAAATGTTTAAAAATGCCCGGTTACAGAGACCGGAAAAATTGCTTCCAAAAAGGGGGTGTCTCCCGAAGGCAGGCCCCAACAAATCAGACTTTAAAGGGCCTTTTTTCCACATTATTTAGAAAATTTTTAAACCCCTTTTACTTGTTTAATATTATCTTTAACCCGGCATGGGGATAGAATGGTTTTAAAGAGTGGAATTTTTAGGGTTTGGGGGGGAAACCCACACACAAATTGGGTGCATTAAAAAGACCCGGGGGGACACCTTTAAAACCCCTGAAAAGAAAACATTAAATAGGGAAATAGTTAACCGCAAAATTTTTAAAATTATCCCCTTTGGAGAAGGGAAAAAAAAGGGGGCAGTCCCCCTACAAAATGGGGAGGGAGAAAAAAAAAAGCAGAAACAGTCCCGGGGGTCCCTCTCTCCAGGAGAGAGCCCCCCTAATTTATGGGAGCGAAAAAACACAGATGGGAAATTTTGGAGGTTTTGGTCATTGGGTCATTTTTGCCCGGGAAAGGGCTTGGGGGAAAATTTACTGACCCCAGAGGGTTTCCATTCCCGGCCGGGGTTCTTTTCCGAAAAAGGGCTGGGAAACGGTGTGGGGAGTGGGGCCCCGTGACGCAAGGTGGTGCCCGGCTTCCCTCCGGGGTGGACAGAATGATTGATAAAGTCTTTTGGGGATCAGCGCCCTTTTTTGGAAAGCCCCATCGATAAGGTATACCTTTCTCCCTCAGCAGTTTCGTGTAAGGTTGAAATTCATGTCTGCACAGCATAGTGGCTTTGAAAGATTCGGGAACAAGGAGATAGGCTGAAATCTTTTCGGCAAAGAGTCCATTTTACGTAAGCCTTTAGGAATTCCCTTAAATGTGTGTCAGGGCTGGGCCGGGTCAGGCTCAGGGAAACTGCAAAGGGGCAGCAGGGTGATCACAATCCCCCTGGGTACACATGCCCGTTGACAACCTGTGAGTGACAGGGGCCCAGCCCGCCCGAAGGGGGGGAGTTGCACCAGCCCAAAGGGAGGAAACCCAGGGCCCCTCCAATCAGTGCAGGGGGGGGTATCCCCGGAATTCCCCTTTAAAAATCCCCGAAGGCTGGGTGGGTGCGCCCGTGATATTCCCGGTACCCCGGGGTACCCTTTTAACGGGTTTATTGTTTTTTGCTTATCTTGGGTTTCCCGGCATCGGGCCCGTTTCCCGACCCCTTTCTTTTTCCCGATTTTGCTTCCCCTTCCCTTTGGCTTTTGACCTCGGCTTCTTTACGTTTATTCCTCTGGTTCTGATTTGTGGCTTTGGTGCTTCTTTTTGATATTGACCCGGACAGTCTGACTTTCTTCCTTCTGACGGCCCCAGCACTTTAGCAGCACAGGGACTGTTGCCCAGTTGCCGTCTGCCGCCTAGGGCAGCACGTCAAGCAGGCAGGGACAGTGGGCTGGGTTCTAGTTAGGGCTCACTGCACCTCCCTTGACGTGACATTATCACAGGCCGAAACCGCTACTGCTCTACCATCACTATGGACCCCATGACAGCTCTGGTAGAGCAGATGCAGGGACTTACCCAGCTAGTCCAGTATCTGGCGCTGAGGGTAGAACAACAAGAGGCTACCCCAAGTCAGAGGGTCCCTGCATTACCTTCCCCTCCTGTGGAAACCCCTATCCAGTTGCCTGACAGGTTCGCAGGTAACAGGAAGGCCTTTGTGGCAATTAGAGAGGGTTGTCGTCTGTATTTTAGGCTCCGCCCACTTACCTCAGGGAAGGAGGAACAAAGGGTGGGAATTGTTATGTCCTTACTACGGGGTCCCCCCCAGGAGTGGGCATTTTCGTTACCGCATGACTCACCTGAACTTTCTTCTGTGGACAGGTTCTTTGCCGCTTTAGGGGTACTCTTTAATGACCCAGATAGGGAAGCTGTGGCCATGGCTCAGCTGACCACCTTGAGGCAGGGTGAGAAGACTGTGGAGGAGTTTTGCTCCGGATTTCGACGCTGGTGCTTTCCGTCTGGGTGGAACGACGCAGCTCTCAGATCAGTTTAGATTAGGGTTAGCTGACCATGTGAAGGATTTATTGGTGGCTTACCCTACCCCTGGTACTTTAGATGAGGCCATGGCACTGGCCGTTCATCTGGACAGACGTTTTAGGGAGAGACGGCAGGAAAAGGTTCCCCCCCGGTGGTCCACACCATGGTCACCCCTAAACCCGTTGTTTTCGATTTAAACCCAGAGGAGCCCATGCAAGTGGGGGCTTTTTCTGTCATTGCGTCTAGTGACCGTAGGACTACTCGTCGCATCCAGGGGTTGTGCTTCTACTGTGGAGAAGATGGACACAGAATTCGGGAATGCTCCAAACGGAAGACCAGGTCGGAAAAACTCCAACGCCTGGGTGGTCAGCAGGAGGATCACCTAGGCGAGCAGGTATTTCCTATTGTATCTAATAAGTTGCTGCTACCAGTTAAGATTTCATACTTGTCGCTGTCCGGTTCTGGGAGTGCGTTTGTGGATTCTGGATCAGCTTCTAATTTTGTTGATGCGTCTTTCGCTAAACATCTGGGCCTACCTTGGAGACCACTATCTGATTCTCTACAGGCTGTGGCTATTGACTCCACTCCACTAGCTCGGGGCGCAATCCAATATTGTACCCCTGAGCTGGAGATGGTGGTCGGATCCATACATATTGAAAAGTGTATTCTATTCGTCATGGAGGGGCTCCCCGCTGATGTGGTTTTGGGGCTGCCTGGCTTCAGAAACAAAATCCAGTGTTTGACTGGAATTCAGGGAAATTAGTCAGGTGGGGACAACGGTTGTGTTGACAGATGTCTCCTTACCATGCTGGGCAATACTGATGTGCAGGCTAATGTTCTATCTGGAAGCAGCTGTGCCAGCGTTGAGGCCTATGCGGCATCTTGTGACGTCTGTGCGCGGGCTAAGGTTCCCAGAACTTGTCCTCCTGGTGACCTATGCCCTCCACCTGTACCTGAACGTTCAGATGTGGTTCAGAAGGTGGCTAACCCGGTGGCTTATCAGCTGAAATTACCATCTTCTCTCTGTATACATAACGTGTCCCGTCGTGCACTTCGTAAGAGGTATATTCAGCCTGTGACTCCGCCCTCTAGGCCTCCTTCTCCAGTTTGCATAGAGGGGGAGTTAGAAAATGAAGTCGCCCGTAGTTTAGATTTGCGTAAGGCCCAAAAGTCACTACAGTACCTGGTCCATTGGAAGGGGTATGGTCCGGAGGAGAGATCATGGGTTGCGGCGAAACCTATCCATGCTGATCGCATGGTAAGGGAATTCCATGAGTCTCACCCAGACAAACCCAGACCTGGGATGGGTCCGGTGGCCCCTCCTAAAAGGGGGGGGGGTACTGTCAGGGCTGGGCTGTGCTCAGGCTCTGGGGATCTGCAGGCTGCAGCAGCTGATGCACAATCCCACCCTGATACACATGCTGCTGACAACTCTGTGAGTGACAGGGCCCCGCCACTCCTGACCGGGTGCGAGTTGCACCAGCCAATGGGAGGACCCCGCCAATCAGCTGCAGGGGCGGTATCCAGGAATCCCATTTAAACTCCCTGAAGGCTGGGTGCTGCGCCTGTGATATTCCTGGCTACCTCGTGTACATGTTCGGTTTATTGTGTTTTGCTTATCTTTGTTCCTGAACTCGGCCTGTTCTCCTGACCCCAGCTTGTCTCCTGATTTTGTGCTTCGCTTCCGTTTGGCTTTTGACCTAGGCTTGTTTACGTTTATTCCTCTGGTTCTGATTTGTGACTTTGGCGTTCCTTTTTGATATTGACCCGGACAGTCTGACTTTCTTCCTTCTGACGGCCCCAGCACTTTAGCAGCGCAGGGACTGTCGCCCAGTTGCCATCTGCCGCCTAGGGCAGCACGTCAAGCAGGCAGGGACAGTGGGCTGGGTTCCAGTTAGGGCTCACTGCACCTCCCTTGACGTGACAATGTGGTAGAAATGTATACGAGCAATTGTATCCCTTGGAATTTGCTGAGGGAGACTCTGCGGTTTGGGTATTCTGTCGATTAATTCTTGAGAGCTACAGTTGGGCAAGGTAAGTGCCATCAAGTCGGTTAAAAAAGTGTTGAGCTGGTCAGGGAGCATCGATTCAGGTATCCCTCTGATTTGACCATTGTTATGTCTGGATCTATCCTCTAGATCCAGGACTTTGTTTGGAAGGCGCTGGATCTCCTCCTCAAGGGCATTGTTGGCATCGATGAGGGAATTTCGAGACTCCGCAAACTCTGACATTTTGGTTTCAATGTGGTCTGTTCTGGACGCCAGAGATTGGAAGTCCTGCTTGAGGTCTGAGATCATCCCCTTGAAATCTGCCTGGAGACTTGAACGAAATGAAGAGAACAGCCGCTGTAAAGTGGATGTGGTTAGAGGTTGGGACTCCGGGTCATCTTGATGCTCAAGGTCCACAGATTCTGCCTTTGAGGAGACCGAGGGAGAAATTGAGGAGAATTGTAGACCTTTTTTCGATCTAGTCTCATTTTGTGGCATAGAAGAGAAGAAGTCAGGAAGCTTAGTTGGGTGAGATTTAGTATTTTTTTGGGACGTGCCTCCCAGTTGTTCCAGTGGTTAGATGAAGAGATTTCAGCAGAATAATGTAGGTTTAACTGTATGGGTTTTTGTTTTTTTTGTTTTTTTACTCCACCTTTAACCAGAAAAGAAGATGTTACTTAGAGTTTCAGGTGGCAGCTATGTGCAGGAGAAAATCTGGAATCTCAGCAGGGCAGAAAAACGTGGATTTGCGGGCAGTGCGGCATAGAGTTGAAACGGGAATGCTGTCCCAAGATATTATTTACTGAAGAAACGTCTCATGTGAATCCTACGATGGTGAGGCCAGATATATAGCCAGGCAACCTGCAGCAGTTGGTTTATCAAGAAAGTAGGGAAATTGACCCTCAGTTCAAATTGGGAGAATGAGAGAGTCCCAGAATGTCTCTAATGGCAGCGGAGGCTAGCAAGTGTCACTAAGCGGTTGAGAGAAAACGCCACTGGTGGAGTGTAATACTGCGTTATAGAGGTGGCAATGCCTTGGATGACCTCTGGTAATGGTTCACTGGAAGGTGAGTGGAGACAAAGGGAGGCACTGAGGTTTCTCTACCGTCGCAGAGTTAGCCAATGACCACACACAGGGTTGCAGCAAAGGAGTTTGGCACACTGTGCTGGATGAGGAGTGAATTGTGGTTTATAGCTGTAAGCGTACACTGAGGAAGGAAGCAACAGTTCAAATCTGGGTACCCCAAGATGGCTGCAGCTAGATGTTATGCTGAGATTGGGTGAAGCAGGGCAAGCTTAGGAAGGCAGGAGGGTGTTGCCCCTTAAAGGTAAGCAGGAGATTTAGCAATAGGTTTTAGAAAGCACAGTAACTGGAGTGTGCAGGGGAACTGAGAGGGGCCCAAGGTATACAGCAAACCTTATGGGCTATACAAAATGGGAGTCCGCCAGAGGTGAAGCCAGTCCTCCTTCCAGGCTCAAAAAGGCCGGCAGACAAATTAGAGAGCTGTTAAGCACAAGAGTCTTAGTCCGGCCACTAACCCCTGCTCCTTCTGGAAGCGCCGAGACACAGGTCCCGAATGTCCGCTGTGAGCACGTCACACACGTGTGCAGCCGTTGATGGAGCCGAAGTATGGCGCACTGCTGCACTCTGCGTTCGTGCCGGAGTTAGGTTATCGCCGCGCTGTCTCTCTGCAGGAAGAGCCCGGAAGGTCCCTTACCTGCCGATGAGGTCAGAGTCAGCGGAGGGAGACTTAGCTGCAGAGCTTCCATAAGCTGCACCGACGATCGTCTGACATCTTTTCTCCTGAGGTCCAGTCAGCTGTTGGAGCTTATAAGGAATCAGATAAGATTGCGTCTCTTCCCGCCATCCCAGGGAGGAGGGGACCGGAGAATTCTGTCCAGAGCTCGGGCTGCGGGTCACCTATCCGGGTGGGGGTTTCACCGACGTGAAGAGTGATGTCTCAGATAATAGATGAGCCTGTTTTGGAGGGTGCAAGTCTGCTTTTTTCAGGCTTAGTTGTGCTGAGTTCAGAGCTCAGTCCAGGAGAGGATGCACCACATGACCATTCACATCCCCTGCTCAGGCCACGCCCCCAAATAAAATTTCTTATTTTCACTAGTTGATTTTCAGTCAATTTAAATGTATTATTACTTTTGTCACTTTTAAGTTATTTCAGTGACCATTGTGAGTTTTCCTTTCTTGAACCCTTGCAGAAGGGTATAAACAATTTTGTCAGTATGTACAAGTTAATTTATCTTAATGTAATCATTGTTAATAGAAACACAGTTTCTGCTTTTCTGTATCCAATATCTTGGTGTTTTGTAGAAAACTGTCTTTTTTTATATAATGTGTCCATAAATCTGTATGCTTACTTAATGGTGTCAATAAAAATGTTTTGCAAAATATCATATCTTTTTTTCTGAAATTCGATAAAGTCTAATTATTTTCACATATTCTGTTGCTTCTAAAAAAAAATCAACCATTCAAAACAGCCTTAGTAGCATCCAAACAAAAGTGTAGGATCAACATCATCCAGGCTTTTACACATCTGTCATCATCTTTACATTTTTTTTTAAAATTAGGATACTTCGATAATTACTTACAATGGAGACCAGGCCCGGACTGCCCATAGGGCAAACCGGGCCGCTGGGGTCCGGGCCAGAGCGCCTGCCGAGGGGGCCGGTGTTTCCCCCCCGGCAGGCCCCGAGTGCCGGCGCACGCACGCATCAGCGACCGGACCCCTCTGGCAGTGGACCGACAGGTCCCCCACGCCACATGGCTGCACAGCCGGGTCACAGACCCAGCCATGCAGCCATCACGGCCGCCGCCTGCACGGCGCGGTGCAAGCAGCGGCCGAGGCTGAACAGCTGGGATCTACTGATCACGTCTGTTCAGCTCCCAGGAGACCGCGCAGCACCAGTGTGGTGTAATGACGTCATCACGCGCGTGCTCCGTGGCCCACACTCGGGTGAGAGCGGCCGCTCCGAACGGACTTGGAGAAGAGGAGAGGAGGGAAACGAGGTGAGTATGATTTTTTTTTTTAAACTACTTACTGGCCCTGCCTACCTATATGATGCCCTGCCTGACTATATACTGCCCCTGCCTACCTATATGATGCCCTGCCTGGCTATATACTGGCCCTGCCTGGCTATATACTGCCCCTGCCTGCCAATTTGATGCCCTACCTGGCTATATACTGCCCCTGCCTGGCTATATACTGCCACTGCCTACCTATATGATGCCCTGCCTGGCTAAATACTGCCCCTGCCTGGCTAAATACTGCCCCTGCCTGGCTATATACTTCCCCTGCCTGGCTATATGAGGCCCTGCCTGGCTATATACTGCCCCTGACTAGCTATATGATGCCCTGCCTGACTATATACATCCCCTGACATCCTAAATACTGCCCCTGCCTGGCTATGTGATGCCCTGCCTGGCTATATACTGCCCCCGCCTGGCTATATACTACTCCTGCCTGACTATATACTGCCCCTGCCTGGCTATATGATGCCCTGCCTGGCTATATACTGCCCCTTCCTGGATATATACTACCCCTGCCTGGCTATATACTGCCCCTGCCTACCTTTTTGATGCCCTGTCTGACTATATATTGCCCCTGCTTGGCTATATACTATCCCTGCCTGGCTATATACTGCCCCTGCCTACCTATATGATGCCCTGCCTGGCTATATACTGCCCCTGCCTGGCGATATACTACCCCTGCCTGACTATATGATGCCCTGCCTGGCTATATACTGCCCCTGCCTACCTATATGATGCCCTGCCTGGCTATATACTGGCTTTTCTCATCGCGGAGAAAAGCCGTCCCCTCCGCGGCCGTGTGCACTGCACACAAACCGGACAAAACCGGTATTTGTCCCTTGCCGTGGGGACGCAGCCTTAATACCCCATGCTGTAACTCTATCATAGTGGCGTGTGGAGAACATATGCAAAATACAGGAGTGACCCTGATAGAAGGGGAGAGTTCTCTCTTAAGGAAAGTTATGGAGAAAACATCCACACGTGACTGCAGAAAGTCCCCTGCTAGACACAGCCGCTAAGAAGTGTTAACAGGTGAATGTGCTCTCAGAAATTCAAGAGGAGGCCAGTGAGGACACTGTTGCAGCTGAAAAATGTCGTTGTTGTTATTTGTAACCCTAGAGATTCCAGCGTGCATGCTGATTTGTTATGAAGTCTTGGTTGCAGCGCAGCCATGGTTTGTACCACTTACAGTGAGATGTAAGCCTACTAAGATGGTCACCACAGGTGAAATACCTTGTATGGGTTGTGGAGCCTATGTGATTGCCAGTGACACTGTAATCATGCATGGGTAGTGCATGAAAAGGAGAAGAGAGACCAGGAGTGGAATGACCCTACTTCTAGATGTGAATGCTCTGCTGCAATGCATCAGCTGGCTGGTTTTAAGTGTATAAATGTGTCTTTGAATAATTAAGAGTTGGTGATTTTCCAGGGTAACCTTGGTTTAACTAGCATGCATCCTGACAGTGGCACAGGTGTGCATGAAGAGCACTGGTGCAATAAATGAAATAGGCAGTGTAAAAGTTGTGGTAATGAGTCAGGTGTATCGATGGACGAATTAATCTTCAGGTGGTAAAGAAGTCCCCAGGAATGAGGCCGAGTCAGGGGTTCCCTAGATGTGGTTGTCAGCAGTAACCCGGTGATTTCCTATGGTAGAAACCAAGTGACAGCACAGCTTCTTGGTCTAGAGACTGTAAATGATATACAGTAGCTAAGCCTCCGTGTCAGGAGATGGTCAGTGAGGACCAGGGGTCTTGCTATGGGAAGAAGTCTAGACCTTATGGTTGTGTTGCAGACCCAGATCTATGGGACAATGAGAAAATCAGTGAAAGAGTATGGAAATGTCCCACGGTTATAGTGGGTATACTGGCTTGTTTCTATTAGATCCAGGGGAGATGTTGCACTTAGGGACAGGTACCCGGGAGAAGGTTGTAAATGTGTAGGTTATGGATGACTCCAGTGCTGTTCAGCAGAAAATATTATGTATTTTTCTGGTATCATTAAAGGTGTGGGGGAAAAGAAACTCCCCTGAGAGTGTGGTTCCTGCTTAGGGAAACTGAGGGCAGGGTGACTTGTTTGAAGCGGTACCCAAGTTTAGAAGCTTTGACCTTGGAAATTTTATGCAGTGCGAAAAAGACCTATAGCCTTTATCAGAGAGGGTGTGGCAGAGCGACATTAGGCAGTCGCATCTCTCTACCAGTAGTTAATGCTGTAGCAGGACACCTCCAAGCTACATGTGATAGAGGGCGTGGTCTCGATGTGGAAAGCCAGCAATTTTGGGTCAGTAGCTATAGGTTGCAGACACATATAGCTTGTATGGCTGCTAGGTGGTTATTATGGGCTGGCTTTCCCGGAACAGCTATAGTGTTAGGTGGGAGGCCATTCCCGCTTCTCAGAACAGGCTTTTGTCAGGTCTCTGGAAGCCTATTAAAAGCATATTACTCCAGACAACAGGGGGTGTGGTTGGTTGATTGGAGTAAGGAGCAATGCTGAGCCAAGAAGGAGGATTTTACACTTAAAGGCTTGAGGGAAGGTCGTAAAAGGTGTACGGTGACTGTAAGGTGGTGGCAGGGCTGGACCTTAGGTGCAGACCACGGTAGAGAGGGACATGTATAACTAGTGGGCTTTTGTTTGTTTTGTTGTTTATGTTTTATGTACTGTATGTAGAGATGGGCGAATTGATTCTAACGAAGTGGAATTCGTTTAGAATTTCAGGAAAACTTCGGTTCTGAACGAAGTCGAAGTTTGGGGTACTTCGGGTGAACGAAGTGTGCTTTTTCATTGATAAAATGGCTGCGAGCACATGGCGTTACAAGGGGCAAAGAACTCTGGGAGGAAAAAAGGACATAGCCTTCATGACATGTGCAGAGATGAAGCCAATCAAAAGACCGCGGGATTCGTGACGTCACGCACTATATAAGTCCGGGCGCGACGCTGGGAGCTCAAAACTCCTCTCACTGTACTGATCAGGGAAAGGGGCTGCCGCGGCTGATTATTACGGAAGAACTGATTTTTATACAGCGATTTTTGTGGGGTGTCTCAGCTTGTCTCAAAGACTGCTTCTCTTAACTTTCTATTTCTAATTTTTTTGGGTATTGGATCTGAAATCCAGTGTGTGTCCACTGCAGCTGCATATACATTTAAATCCTATCTGCTCACACCACATTGAATATCCAAGAGGGATCTAAGCCAGTTCCTGTTGTATTCATTTAAAGAAACAGCGTTTTTACAATACAAATACCACTTAATTTTTGACTGCTCAATTCTTTTGCGCGATTTACATCCAGGGGTTAATTAAGCGTTGTTTTTCAGCTGTGGTGACTCCAAGAAACCGTCATTTTCACCGCCAAAATATATACATTTTCCCGTTAGCCTAATTCACAAGCAAAAGTTAATTACAATTTTATCTTTGTTGTGTGGCGTAAAAAACACCGCATTGTAAAAACTCTTTACAAAAGCTAGTAGTTTGTGGTGGGGTCAATTCTTTGGCGCAATTTACAGCCAGGGTTAATTAAGCGTTGTTATTCTGCTGTGGTGTCTCCAAGAAAACCCCCATTTTCACCGCCAAATATATACATTTCTCTGTAGCCTAAATTCACAAGCAAGGTTAAATTACAATTTCTCTTGTGTGGCGTAAAAAAAAAACACCGCATTTAAACACACTCAAAGCTAGTAGTTTTGTGGTGGCTCAATTCTTTGGCGCAATTTACATTTCCAGGGGTTAATTAAGCATTGTTATTCAAACTGTGGTGACTCCAAGAAAACCGCCATTTTCACCACCAAAATTTATACATTTTTTGTAGC